>APFE030402041.1:0-18203 GCA_000404065.3 Pinus taeda
AGGGATGTACAAAGTAAGGGACAATCAAAGTACTTTTTTTTTCCGTGAATCATTTCCAATATGTGGCACCCCACATTTGTAGTCATGAGGGTCATCACTAGCATGTGCCTACTCTGGTGCATGAAATAAATTCCACCCATGAGCCTTACGCATATCCCCTAGATGACAAGGAGACCAAGTTGGAGGAAGATTTCATCCTCCAAAAAAAAATCAACATTGAAATGAAGCTAAGGAAAAGCACTAAGCTTAAGAGGGGCCTTGAGAGTTTTATGTGTAGTCTAGTGCTTAAACAATTTTCAACTCATCTAGGATTTCTCAACTCCCAAATTGTTAGCATAAGGTCTTCTCCACAATTCCTTTGGTAAAAATTACAATCTTCATCAATCCTTACATACCAAATACTTATTCAAATATAATTATATGTTGGACATCACTACCAAGTTTAAAAGATACAAAGTGTGAGGCCTATAGTTTCTACATAGGGTATTTTAATACAACTATCCAATCCTAAAAAAAAGGTGATCTAAGGTTAGGGATAATTTTAAAGATCCTTAGGGATAATCCCTGTTCCTACATTGGCTTGATGGACCCAAATCGAATCAAAGGAAAATGCATAGATTATAATAGACAGAGAACGCCTTAGCACAGGATGCCATGGTCGGTTTAGGTTTTCGTTCATGGCACACTTCTAGATGATAATGTCAACCCTTTATCTAAAATACTTGCTTGGGGAATCTTATACCATCAACAAAATTCCTTAACAATAACTCCTTTACAAAATTATGGACACCTTCTCTTTTGTTACATCCCCAATGGGACCTAGGATCTAAAATTCTTAATTATAGTATTGAATGAGTGGAACCAATGAATTGAACATTCCCCAATGTTTATATGGAAACAAAATATATAAAATGGTTAAGAATACTGTAAAAAATGCATCAGAGAAAAGTCAATAGAAATGAAAATACTATTTATGGCATAAAACAACTACTGAAGAACCTCCAAGGAAATATGGAATAGTGAATAGTCCCCCCATAGCCTTCTCATGGAGGAAAACCAAATTTGTAAAAATCTTCACTATGCCTTAAAAATGAAGAATAAATTTAGCATTCCAAAGCATGGACTCTATGGTTAAAATATGGAGACAACAACACTTATTTTTTTTACAAACAAGAGAAACAAAAAATAATGTAAAATCAAAAACATAAGTAGAAGGATATACTCTAAGCACATATGAGTAGATTAAAGAGGCAACTTTAATCTAATTTGTGTCACTATATATGAAGAATCCCTTTAAACATGAGAATGTTTTAGAAAAAATGTAAGAAAATAAGCCTTAAGTGGTTATTATAGAGGACAATGATATGTTGATGCAACCTATAAAACCTCTCAAAGCTTACAAGGCCCTAAGATCTTTTCACCCTAACTGGGCCTGTAACTATGTTGGTTTTATTCTCATTTTAATTAGCCTTATTGAAATATCACCAAACCGAACTTGTTTATTATTGTTATATTGAAAATGGTCCAATGACAGGGATAGGAGTAAACTCATATATTTCTACTCATCCAAGATGAAAAAATGCATTCCACCTTCGACATATTTCACTTTATCTCTCTCTATAATGTTTCGTAAAACTCATAACCAAAATAATATCAAAAGGTTAAAATATGTTCTGCAAGATTAATCATAGAAAACTAGGGAGGATTTGTCCAAAAATTAAAAATCATGGACAACATTATTCTCTTTCAAGAAGAAATACACTAAAGCAGAGAAAAAGGAATGACATTTAAATCAAAGACGGAAATTGACAATGATTGGGTTTATCATCATTTCCTTCTTTTGGTACTCCATTTGTATTGATTCAGTCATCAATTTATAGATTTGATATCAACTTACATCATTTATCCCTGTATTTCCCTATTTGATTATGGCATATGAACAACTATTTTTTAACCCTATTGAAGACTTTAACAAGGATGACCTCTCTCCATCATTTTACCTTTTCTTATGTTAGACTCACTAATTAGGAATTTAGATTATTAAAGAAGGTGCAAATATCTCCCAAGTCTGGCAATTTTTAGAGGGATTAGAAACATCAATCACAGTTTTACAACGATTCACTACTAATTGGACGATTTTTAGTAATAATATTATCTAAATTCATTAAGGCCTCATAATAGCTCAATCAAGCCTTTGAAGGATAAAAAAATGAGAGGAAAATCCTTCTACTTATGTGTAATGCTACAAGAAACCAACAAGTAGTAATCAACGCATTTTGTAGATCACCATCCAAGAGGAATGGTCCTCATTCTGACACCTATGAATTATTATAAGCCTCAATCCCTTTCCTTCAAGGAATGATCACTAGCAATTTTCTTTATCTATTGAAAGGTTTCAAGAGTGGTTATCCCTTGAGGAATATTTCACTCTTTATTTGGATGAAACCTCAAAATAAAACGTCATGAATGGTACGCACAAAGGCGGGAATATTTTTCTCTAATTGGAAATTAAACTATTGTATTCCCAAAGCCTCGAAAAGTTTTCAAAAAACAAAGTGGGATTATATTCCCTATTACAAGGAATTAATCAAGCCAATAATCTCCTAATATATGCATTAATCATAGTTAGTGATTCCAATGATATCATGAGACACCTAAGTCTAGGCACCACTCCTTCAAATTTGAAGTTGCAATTAATTTGCAAGAAGATAAAACACAGCCTACACTCCATCCGAGAGATCAAAGCTTATCAAATCCTTCGATAATTAAACTCATTCGTTGATTCACTATAAAATTCAAACATAATTGTGATATCCCTCTCATTTACCTTAATTTTTATAATGTGACTATAATCTTAGTATGAGCCCATGAACCATGGCTAGTTGATACAATGTATCTTAAACATTTAAATTTAATCCTTATTATCACATAGTGAAGGAGAGACAACCATTCAAAGCGTAATGTTTGATGGATGTTTCCTTCTTGGAAAGAAGCAAACCCAACCTTGAACTTAATTATTTAAGTCAATCAGCTCTGGCTTGAAAACCTAGCCAGGCCACTTATGGATAGTTAATTTAAGATATCTGATTGGAGGTCGTGGAGAAAACTTGATCAAACCACTTCATGGTAGTTAACTTATTAGATGCAACTATAGGAGGTTGAACAAAATATGATACCCTCTCCTAGACATTTGAAGAGAGAGGCCTACGACTTCTTGAATGCTCAAAGGGATGCTAAGAATAATTTTATGAATCACAACTAAAGCAAAAAGGGGTTCTCTCTATGGGGGGACCTCATTGGTTGGTCTCCGAACCCTCAATTTATCTATTGGGTATATTTTTTCTCTCTTCTGAGTGCACTTAGCTAATGTTGAATCATGTGGTAGTCATAAGGTAATGGTCATAGAAGACAAAGTGGGAAAATATGCTATAAATTTCATGTGAGGCAATTCGATTGTGTTTTCAAGCCTGTATGTATCAGTGGGAGGCTTAGTGGAATATCTAATCACTGTGGTGCTTGTTTTATAGCTAATAAACGACCTAGATAAGAAATTCTAGGTTGCTATTGTTATTTCTGAGTAGATGATAAACCATAGGGATAGTGGAAATCAAACCCTTATGGTGTTTGATATGAAAATACACTTGATAAACCACGTATACAATGGATTCCAGCTCCTAAGAATTATAAATACCTCATATGAACCTTATGTGAAACCCTTTGAATAAACTCAATGGAATGATTGAGTCACTGTGGTTCTTACTGCTAGGAAATAGATAATAAACCACCATGATGCTTGCTATATGTGCAACTGATAAAGAACCATAGTGCTTGATGTTAGAGTGTAGTTGATAAACCAATTGGAAAGTGGGATCCATATTTTGAGTTTTTAAGAAAACCTTCGATGTGAATTCCCTAACAAATCATTCCCTATGACATTATATCCATCTCAAGAGTCATCAACTGCAACAAAGACGTTATGTAGTTGGCCTATGGCGGGGTTGAGAGTGGAAGTACCTCCTTTAGTTTTCATCCAATTGAAGAAAAATAGATAAGTATACTACATTTATATACATGAATCATGAATCATGATGTTCAATGATATTCTTATGACTAGTACGATATCTTGTGTGTCTATGATTTCTAAAGGATGTATCAATTATGATGTTGATTATTTTGTTCATGACTAATATTGGAAGCAATGTTCTTATGCTTTCTTAGTTAACAATAATTACTTATGAATATAGTATCTCAACTAGTTCAACGAAGTAGCAATGTGTGACAGATGGTCTACTACTCTTCTTGTATAGTGATGAAAACTTGTGTGGTCATGTTTAGTTAATTTATAATCATAGTTCTCTAAATAAGTTTAACCATATTACAAGAGGGCATAAACTATTTTCAAAACAATATATATTTACAAGATAATGACACGAATGCTAAAGCCAAGTTAACTTTCAAACTAATTCATGGATATTAAATATATAATTATGGAGGTAAGATGTTTATTAAATGTTTTAGTGAATCAATGAAATGACCAGAGTCCTTGAAATAAAAGGTTTTCAACATGAAATATAGTGAATTGTAAGCATGAGATTAATTAATAATCCTCTTAATTACGATATTTAATAAATGTTTAATTTATATTTTAAACTTACCATCCCACAAATGTAATACCCAAGGAAACAAGGTATTAGGGAAAATTATCCTAGGGAAATTGTACTCGATGAAATGATCACAGGGGAGATCATACCAAAGAGATAGTTTTTGAGGGAAATGATCCAAGGGAATGTTATGTCAAGAAGACGTTACCTAGGATAAATTATATCAGGGGTGATGGTAGTAGGGAGATGGCATCCGAAGGAAATGATCCCATGAAAGATAAAGAATATTAGGATAGGAAATGTAGTATGGTTTCTATCGAGGAAGCTAAATAACGTGTTGATATTATTATGATGTATGTGCCATGTCAAACCTACATGGTAGTGGCAGGGTACCACGTGGGTTAGGCATGGCCATATAGGTTCCATATAGATTCTCCTTGATGACATGGTTTCTTTAACAAACTAAATTTTTGAGAGGCATGACATTCTACCTAGGAATGGAATTGAG
The DNA here is from genome assembly GCA_000404065.3 of Pinus taeda. Classification (NCBI taxonomy): domain Eukaryota; kingdom Viridiplantae; phylum Streptophyta; class Pinopsida; order Pinales; family Pinaceae; genus Pinus; species Pinus taeda. The sequence goes on from APFE030402041.1 coordinate 5,110, forward strand.
GTAAATTTTGTATTGTGATAAATCTCTCGATGATATTAATGAGATGATGGAATTAGTTCTAGGATTCAAAATGAAAACTAATTGTTGTAATAAAATCTTCATAGTAGGCCTTACATATTTGTCCAAAAGGGTAACACTCCCTTGACCTGAGATTGATTAAAGGGGTGAGTGGAGTTACAAAACGTCCCTTGCATGCAACATTATGGATGAACAATTCCATCTAGACCTAATTGATATGATGATGTAAGAAAATGAGGCATGTTGAGATATAATGAAATACAAAATATTAGAATATAAGTTGGAGTGTGAGAAGGTTTTAGCCTATGGATTATACTCTTCCCACCAAGGTGATATTAAATTTGTTGCAATCTCACCTCCCATCACTTGCGTGGAACATACAGGGAAGTACTTTCAAAATATAGGATGGGGATAAGGTAGCCATCACGTTGTGGCACATATGGAATGGCATAGAAATTAATAAATGCCTCGTTTCAGGATCCTCTCTTTGATGAGACCTTCCCTTACATATATATTATGCATATTTGTGTTGTTGCTTCGACAAATAATGTCTATATTCATTACTGCACCAATAACAATTTGGGTGCAAATTGTAGGAGGAATTGGGAAAGGGGAAAAGTATCCCATGAAGATGATTTCACACTGGAAGATGAAGTAATAGATATTTAAGAGTAGCTTATGGACCTTAGTCATTTGGCAACATAACTCACGTCAACCATGGAGATCATGATCGATCACTTGGATGCTAATTTCAAGGGAGGCTAATGAGATTGATATCCTAAGAAGGGAAATGGAAAATTTGCTACAAAATCAAGGTTTTCCTTCCATTCTAGTGGTGTTTGTTTACTCTGCTCTCGTGGCTCTACTTTATTTGAATGTGGCATTCCCCTAGTTAAGCTTGATGTATATGAAGTTTAATCTGACATTCATATAACTTAATTCTCTGCCATGAAAGATAAGTGTTGTAAATATAAGGATTCCATTTATAGAGAATTTACATACAAACCCATTGTAAAAAAAAAAATTGTCCTAATTAAGAGAATAAGATAAAAGCATTGGAAAAGTATATAGAAAACCAGAGTTTCTAAATCTTAATATATAAAAATAATAACACTGTCACAGTTTTTTCTAATACAATCGCAATTAATGTTAAAAAAACAATAAAATACCCCATTAATATTATTCTAAAAGAAAGAATCAATAGTAAAAATGTCACTGAACTATGTTTTACATGGAAATAAAGAAAATAAAGCACCAACGAATGTAAGGGCTCTTCATAATGTTATATATTATTCACTAGAGAAATTTTGAGCTAAAAAATGGGTCTCAAAACAAAAATGTACAACAAGAATCAACATTATGAGAACCTATAGGATTATATATGATGATGCCAACCATGGGGGATGATTCACCATTTTTGGAGTAAAAAAGTAAAAAAACTACTTTTCTAACCTAAATTTTCAACATATCTCCTTATGATTTTACTCAAATTTCAAGTGAGAATGCTCATTGGATGTGGAATTTAATTTTTTATCCAAGAAGTACCAATGCTTCATACTTTTGATGGACCTTACTACATGAAAAATGTGAAATACATGGAAAACCATGATTGCAATCATGTTTTTTTTTTATGTTTTTCAGATTTTTTGTGTAGTAGGGTCCATAGAAAGTATGCAACATAGATACTCCTTTGATGAAAAATTAAATTATGCATCTAATGAGTGCTCCTACATGAAATTTAAGTAAAATCGTAGGGAGATAAGTTGAAAATATGAGTTGAAAAAGTAGTTTTTTCTTTTTACTCTCCAAAACGTGATGAGGTAATCTAATATTATTTTACTATTTCCACTATTGTTTTATAATATTTCTTAGGAGGCCCATTTGAGACCTCAAAATTTATCTAATGATTGGTACATCCAACTTTTTCAGGTTGTGTAAGCCACTAGGTTGGGGTGAAACCCTAGATCAACAATGGTGAAACCTTAGCTCGTTGGTGCTAAATTGAACTTGCAAATGAGTATGAGGATGTATTGCAAGGTTATATTTACTAGTTTATGCAGGAATAAGGAAAGTACCAATTGGTCTGTAGGCTAAAAGAAGACCTTCTCAAGTTGTAGAAATTAGTTTCTCTTAACACTCATGAATTGGATTGATATAGTCTCGAACATGCTCAAACCATGGAACAAGCATTTGGGGTTGTGACTAGGGTTTTATTTATAATATAAAATTCCCTGCTATGGTTCTATGCAGAGTCCAATATTTTCCTCCATAATCAGATTTGATTCAGATGCTTTTTGGAATGAGAAGCACACAAACATTTCACAAGTTAGCCTATAATGTGTTGAACCCAAAGGTTTATGGTTTTTTATTGATGAGATTTTAGTAGATGTGGTTGAACGGGATGAGCATTAGAATTCAATTTTATCTCATAATTTGTAGTGTTAAGACATTCTATTTTTTTATCATTTTCTATTCTATGGATTCTGTAGTTTTCTAATGAATGTTGAAGTTGGGGAGCTAACTTTCTTTCTCCAACATGTTTTACGCTAGTAGATGTGTTCAGAAAACAAAAATTGTATTTCTTGCTCTACGAAGGGCTATTAATGATAGATACACAGGTTCCAACGTGGTTCCCACCCTAGAATCCTCTATTAAGCCTAGGGTTGGTGAGGGAACTAGGGTTTACAATAGTCTCTCAAAACCCTCTCTGGGGACAACTCCAACTTCCATTCTGGATCATATGGCTTCAGCACCTTCCTCTGGTCATGTGGTGCAATATCAATTAAGGAACTCAGTTCTCCCTTCTTCGAGGATAGTTGTATATTTCAAGAACAAACCCAAGTTTCAAGGAGCTGCAGGAAGGGCGAAGAGACAAATTAAAACATAGAGGGCTCGCATGGGGAAAACGACTCTTATGTTGGGGTTGATGTTGACATGAATCAAGTGTAAAATCTTTCCAAAAGGGACACAGTAGGTAAGTTCAAGTATATTTCCCTCAACAATGATAAACTCATAAGCTAGGTTGCACAAACATAGAAATCTTTGCTAGGTTACTACCTGAGTGTGAATCTGGTAGTCAATAATTGGATTCATATCCATGTTATAGTAGACAAACATTTGGAAATGATTTTGCGTAAACCATTGGTGATAGGCCATGACAACTTATGGATGAAGAGATGGAATGTATAATTCAATAGCCTAACTAAGGATCCTAAAAAACAAAATGCTTGTGTTAATCTTGTAGGATTTCATGTATATTTTTGGAAGTGGTAGATCATTATAACAATTGTTAATGTGATTGGTAAATATGTCTTTATTGAAGATATGGAATTCATAGGTTTTGACAAGAAGATCCTATGGGTTTTGGTGGAGTGTGATTCCTCTTTTGGTCTACTAGGGGATATTGGTATTAGCAATGGGAAGAATATATTTTCTCATCTCTTGGAATATTCAATAGTTCCATTCAAATGAATTATATGTTGTCATTCAAGACACTTAAAGTCTTCTTTCCCTAATTTTATAAAAAATGAGAAGGCCTATTCTATGATGGATCCCCCTTTATTATTTTTTACTCTATAAATATCACAGGCACTATTTTTAATTCTAATTGGCTAAAAGGTCTGGATGTTAACAAAAAGTAAAATGAGGGAGTTTTAGGAACGGTTCAAGTGTATGACACTTCCGATGATCAGCCCTACAGTAAGAAGATAAATTATTTGTCACATTTTGAAGTTGGATCCATGGAAAATGATAATGATCCCAATGTGAGTAGTAGTGATTCGCTTGAGTTTATTTTCTAAGGTGTTGAGAGCTTAATACTTCACTCATCCAAATAGTACTCCAAGTAATTTCATCCAAGGACCGGTGAATTGAAAGGGAAAAATCACAACAACTGCTCGAAGGATGTTCATTCACTTTGGCAAGAAATCACAGGTATGTTTTCAAAGCCTCTATCCTATGAGGAGCTCTTATTATTAGAATAAATTAGAAAGGGTTCATCTCTTATATCGTTTAGTAATTATGTTTCTCCTTCTAATATTAATTCTCAAGATCTAAAATATTTTAAGTATCTAAGAAGACAAAATATTATAAACCCTAATCATTTTCCTCCCTTAATTTATTAGCATATGGCTCGAAATACCTCTACTAAATCCTCTAGCCCTATAAAATTTGTTAACCTTTTGTTGAGGAAGTCGGATCTTTGTCATTCTTCTCTTTTCACCAATGGTTTTTCCAAACCTTCACATTTTATGATTAATTATGTCATAAACAAAGTCATTTCTTTGGGCTATGGACCTTACTCCTTTAGAATCCTCATCTCTTGGGACCTAGGTTAAATTTTGACTCTCTTCACCAGTCTCAATTCCCTTCCTTCAAGGAGATATTAAATCTCACTCCTCTACGAGTTTACTACAATATCGATCCTGAGAACCTGACGAGTTAGATATTGAACTCTTCCTTTAGTGTTGTGACCATCAGGAAGAAAAAACATAATAATAAAGTGTTGTCTTGGGAGAGTGATATCAAAGGAGATCTTCATAAATATAATGTGTCATTCTTTGATGAAAAAAGTGATCTTAGCACTTAGATGCACTCGTAGGAGGGTCTCCCATAAGAAAAAAATCTATCAAAAGAGTTATGGAGATTCATAATCCATTTATATTACTTATTCAAGGTTGGATTGGAAGGCTTGTGTTGTTGATTTTGTGGATTTATCATGGGGCCTATTACCTATGTGGAACCCCAACGTTCTTGATCTTAAGCCTTTCGTTTCTTTGGTTGGCATAATATTGGAAGGATCTTTGAAAGGGTTGAATGCTCCCATTATGTTGATAACTTTTTATGGACCTTATGGTGATAGGTGTATCTTTAGGAATCGTATTCAATAGAGTGGGTTATTACTTGATCATTTCTTCATTCTTGTCTAGAACCTTAATTTCACCACTAGTTCTTGTGAAATTTGGGGTGATAGGGCCTAGGTACATCCATTAGCTCTTTGTTTCTCTCAATTGAATCACGATTCAAACCTTATAGCTATCAATACTTCCTCTATGAGATCAACTTGGAAAAACGGTAGGGTGGCAGGGTGTGGGATTGCCAAAAGACATGACAGATCCTTGTAGTTGAGTCTCTCTCTGACAGACTGGGTAGGTTCAGACATTGGATCATTCTGGTTGGCATCTATCATCATTTGTAAGTCTTTCTTCAATTAGACTTTCATTCCGTAAGGTGCATTACCCTTTCAAATTCAATCCCTCTTGATTGGAATATGAGAAATTTGTTGTCCTCGATAGAAATAGTTGGTAGGAGCTTTCAAAAAATATTGCAATTCCACCACAGAAATTTGGGTTAGTAAGATGATATATTTAAAACACGGGGTGAAGGAATGGGATAAGCTCCAAAAAAAAAGAAATAGAAAGAGGAAACGATTCATACTGAATCTGAATATGACAAATTTTTTTAGGCTTACGTAAATTCAAATTTTCTCAAAGAGGTAAAATTTTATATCTATAAGCTAGAACAGGAAAAATACCATATTTTAAAATTTGAAGAAGAGGAAAGGATGATGAAAAGAAAATCCATTTGGGTTAAGGAGGGTTATGGAAATATAAAAAAAATTCACATGTTTGCAAACTTTAGAATAATTCACAATTGTATTTGGGAGATTAAGGACAGGGAGGGAATCATTATAATCTACCAAAAATATCTTGAGAGGGCATATAGGGAACACTTTGTGGGTCTTTTTAAGGATCCTAGTAATAATACTATATCTTCCAAGTTGCAAGTTATAAAAAAATCCCAATATTCCTTTCAGAGGATGACTCCTCTAGAGTTGGAAGGCTTGTAACTTTGGATGAAATCAAGGGGTTGTTAAAAAAATTTGCTAAAGATAAAAGTCTCAATCCATATGGATGGAGTGTAGACATTTACCTACTCTTTTTTTGAACTAATGCGGAATAATATATTATTGGTGGTGGAGGAGGCTAGAAGGAAAGTATCAATTAAGGGTGCTATTAATGCTAGTCTTATTACATTAATTCCCAAGTGTTCAAATCCTAATAATTATAATGACTTTAGGTCGATCTGATTGTGTAATTTGATATATAAAGTTATTGCTAGGATAACATCCATCCAACTAAGAGATAAACTTGTAGAGATGATCTCTTTGGAACAATTTGATTTGCTTCCAAATAAGAAAATACTTGATGTTATTGGAGTAAATCAAGAAACCCTCCACTATATGTAATGTAAAATATTGGATGCCATGATATTAAAAATTGATCTAGTTAAATAATATGATAAATTCAATTAGACTTTCTTAAGACTGATTCTACTTAGGATTAGTCTCGATCTAGAAGTGACTTATTATATCATGGGTTGTGTAACCTCAAGAATTTTTATAGTGATGATAATTGGTTACCCTTCCAATGTTTCTTCATCAAAAGGGGGCTACGATAAGGTTGTCCCTTGTCTCCTATACTTTTTTTGTTAATAGTCGAAGGGTTTAGTAGGATGATCATTCAAGCAAAGAGTACAAGAAATTTAGAAGGGGTTAAAGTTACAAGATCTATGAAAATTACGCATCTCATCTTTGTTGATGATGTCTTAATATTCGAAAATGGAACTACTACTAAATGGGAACGTTATTCTAGAGTTATCACTCTCTTTTGTCGAGCCTCAGGCATGGAAAAATCCTCATTTTTCGAGAACAGAGCAGAGGATGACATTCTTGACTTCATAAAGTCTATTCCTCCTTATAAAGTGGAAGTTCTAACTAATGGTCTTAAATGTGCAGGTTTTATTGAAACTGAATGGCTACATTTAGGAGGATTGGACTTGGATCCATAAAAAGCTAATAATAGAATCTCTAACTGGTGTTCTAGGTGGATCTCCTCAGGGGGGATGATCCTAGTTAATTCAATATTAGAAAGTATCCATGTTTATTGGTTGTCACTTACAAAAAATCCTAAACATATCATTAATAAATTAAGACATAAATGTTTATTTTTCTATGGAATAGAAAAATGGAGAAAGGAATACATCTCGTAAGGTGGGAGACTATATCTAATTGAAAATCCTAAGGATGATGGGGCTTCAATAATTTATTTTTGATTGGAACTTCCCCCTCTATGAAGAGCATGTGGAGAGCTTTAAATGGCTCCCGCCTTAGCCAACAAATTAGAAATGATAAGTATTTAAAGAACATATATGTCATTGCCTAGCTTACACAATCCAACCCTATTTCATATAAGGAAGGCCCAATCACATGGAAAGGCCTCATGGATCCTTCTCACGTCTATCTTCCTAGATTCCATGTAAGATTGGGAATGAGAATCATATTATTCTTGGATTGGATCCTTTCATTCGAAGTACTAATTATTACCTTATTTCTTTGACTTGATTAATTTACCTAATGTAAAAGGATTTTTCAAGATGAGCCACATTAAAAATACTAAGCATAGTAATGATTTAGTTCATTATTAGTTGAATGCTTGTGAACTCAGCCTCCCTAGAAATTTTGTGTTGGAATGGGATAATTTTATTAGATGCCTTTATTTAAATGGTATTTTCATAAGTGAGGGGGCAAGATCCCTTAGTTGGAGTTGGAATAGAACCACTAGTCAAGTAACAACTAGAGAAGTTAATGCCTCTTTATCTCTTCTCTCCTTAGTATACTATTTTGTAGCATAAAAAATAATGGAATTGGAAACTTCCACAAAAAGTGAGATGTTTTGGATAGCTGGTGTTGGAGAATAGAATCCTCACTTGGGATGATATGCTAAAAGGAGGCTTTTTGGGTCACAACATCATTGTCTTTGCAAGGCTCAATCAGAAATAATTAACCAACTCTTTGTTCATTACTCAGTATCAAAGGAAGTTTGGCATAACACACTACAAATTCTTGACTTACATGTTTTAGCTTATTTTATTTCATTTGAAAATTTCCTTAGATACTTCGACTCATATATGAGAAATGATAAGACTCTCCCTAACTTTATAGCTTGGGGTTTATGGAGAATGAGGAACAAATATATTTTTGAAAACCAATCTATAAATATGGAGGCGGTTATTCCCAAACTTATAAGTATTTTCAAGGAGTATACCATGGCTAGACCTCGTGTTGCTTCTTGTTTGTCTAGCTTTCCCATTCATGAGTTGAACTATCTAGTAGGCTTCCTTAATGGAGCCTCTCAAAGAGGTGTGTGTGGGGGGGAAGGTGCCCTCATTAGACTCACTGGAGATAAGTTTGATCATATTTGGATTAATCTAGTACAAGCTACAAATACTAAAGTTGAGTTCATGGCATGGTGGACTCTCCTAGCTTTCGCTATTAGTAAAAAGATATCTGAAAAAGATATCCATGTTACAAGTCTTTGGGAAGTCAATATGCATAATAAATTGGGTGACAAGTGTTGTCTACATGTATCAATCTATGCTACTAGTAGCACTAGTTATTGGCATTAAAGGAAAGGTTACATACTCTCTTTCCAGCATATTTAGAGGAATTGGAATTGAAGGGCAGACTCTTTACGTAAAAGAGCTCTCACCTTGGCCCCTAGAATCATATTCCTTGAAGAATCCCAATCCACAAATCTAATTGGAAGAGGTGGCTTTCCTTCACACCATGTGACATAATCTGACTTAGTAGTTTTTTTAAATCTTTAGGTTAACTTAGTGAGAATTCTTGGTCCAGTCCAGTGGATGTGGTCCAATGGTTAGGTTAGGAGGTTTTCATGGCCGGACTATGTATGACTCAGAGCTCAGCCAAAGTCCTTCACAGTTTTCTTCCAAATACTATTATAGGTCACTTGCTGTATTATGCTAATACTATTATAGGTCACTTGCTATACTATGGTGGAGTTTCAACAAATTGTTAATATTTTGTAATGGTTTTTTTGGGCAGTTTGTTTATATAACAAAAATATCTAAGGTAAGATCCATAGGGTCTTTGCCTGAATTGCATTTGTACATCTGGCTTCCATTTTATGATTTGTTATTATGATCTGTTTTTAAAAGATTTCTTCAGCCGAAATCACATTATAATATTTTTGTGGACGCCTTTGGAACCAACTAGTGTGGTTCATCCTCAGGACAAGTTGAAAAATCAGATCATGATTACATGTTAAATAGGGAGAGCAGATCTGTTTTGTTATTATGATTCGATAAGTTTAAAAACTATTCCTGAAAATTTTGGAGTTGCTATTTACCCTTGTGCGAGACACGTCCCAACCCTACTGTTCTACGTTCTAAAAACCAGTGCAACATACAGAGATTGCGTGTATCAATGCTGGGGATCGGGAGAAAAAAAAGGTAAGGTTAGGGAGCTACCTGGAACTGGAGAAGTCGTAGAGTTTGCCTGTGTTGGAGAAGACGATCACGGCCACTTCCGCATCGCACAGGATTGACAGCTCTGATGCCTTCTTCATCAGTCCTTTCCGCCTCTTTGAAAACGTTACTTGACGATTGCTTTTGTTTTCGATCCTCCTCACCTGGACTCGACCTCGCCCCATCTTCAAACATAACCTTACAAAGCTACAACTGCAAGTATTTATCTTTCCCTTTTACCTGGTGAAGGCCGCTCGCCCCTTCGATCCCTATCGTACTTACTCGGTATTTCTGTAAGTACTTTTTTCGATTAACTTTCGCGTTGAAATGTGTGCGCGTGGTAGTGATTGGGGTGAGCGTTACAAAACCGCGCATCAAATAGTATATTTCCATGTGAAGGAGAAGTTTGCATATCTTTTCGTGGCACCCCACCCTAAACAAATCCGAAGTTCCATAACTGATGGTCCATTTTCAGTCCCCATAAAAGGATACAGTTATTCTGATGGTGAATCGTGTCCACATATTTTACAATTGTTAAACAATAGGGCGGTGCAAACGAGACTAGTCGCACGAGGAAGACCGCTAGAAATGCCTTGGAACACACATCGGTTCGAGTATTCTTTCATATAAAATCTGTCAATGTCTACAATGTAAGAGTGCAAGTGGGGAGGTATATAATACTCAGTTAGTCTCCCACAGCTACAAAAGAAAATAAAATATAGATGGAGGAAGATTTTCTCATATATATAAAATATGATATGATTCCGAATTTCCGGGAAAATTTCGATGGTGACATCGTTCATTTTAAATTATATTCATCATGTATACTCGATCATTGACGATTGGTATGAGCCAATTGGGCTTACGCATATATGTATGGTATAAATTTGGTACGTTCAATTCAACGCTGCAACATGAAGGGTCTAAGACTAGAACATGGCATTGTATTTTGATAACATAATGAATGTTTTTCAATCAACGTTCTTTATTATCATCAAGAAAGCACATCGATATGAGCATTTTTTAATTAAAGTTTACCTTCTCAAACTTTGTCTAATCGTATATAAAAATTAGACGAATAAGATCAATACTATTCTATGACCTAATGCTTCCGTGATTAGATTTTGTATTGGTTTAAATATGGCTATCATCTTGTTTGAGCCATGACATTTGAACCTCATTTGTTTGATGATGGCTCCCGTACTATAAATTAGAATTTGTTTTGGTTTTATTATGACTATCATCTTGTTTGATCCATGACATATGAACCTCATGTGTTTAATGACGGCTCCTAGACTATAAACTATTTAAACAAATTGGTCAATAGGAATGGCATTGTTTATTTTCTCGTGTTGTTTTTAAATAAAAACAATTAAATATTAACATTTCCAAAATTTGTTAATATTAAAGTTGTAATTTACTTTGGGGAAAAGTTTTCTTTATTGTTTTGACTTTTGAAATTGGGGTATATTTTAGCGTTTAACATTTTTTAAGATATTCCATAGGTTAGTTTTGATTTCTTGGTTCAAGAAAGGAATCGATAGTGAAGAGAATATTTGCAGCGTTAAAAAAAAATTATTGTTAGATTTTTTTTTGGAAAAAAAAAATTTAATTATGTTACCAAATTAAATATATAGCTTATTGAATAAAGATATTCCATAGGTTAGTTTGGATTTGTGGGTTCAAGAAAGAGCAGTTGATAGTGAAGAGATTTATAAAAAAAAATAAATTTATGGTTGGATTTAAAAAAAAAAAAAATAAAAATTTAATTATGTTTACCAAACATTAAATAAAAAGATATAAATAATAATTTTAAAATAAATAGTAAATTTGTAATAATTTTAAGATATATTAAAATAATAAAAATAGTATTCTTTAAAACCATTTTCAAATAATTAAGAGTGAAACATGAAAATGGATTAAACAATTTTAAATACTATCACTCAAAATGATTTCAGTAATATTATATATTTAAAGTTTTATTATACAAAAATTATATAGTTAGAGACTAAACATTTTAACTTTAGAAAATAATAAATTTAAAATAAGATTTATCCAAAATGTCATCAACAATATGGTTTACATGTTTATACATAATTCTATGATGATATTTAAACTAAAAATAAATATTATTGTGTTTATGAGTTGGGATAGAGGTACAATATAAGCCTAAAATACTATGGAATTTAGTAAAAGATAAGGTCTATTTTGTGAAACTCTCTTACCTTTAAAAAACACTTTTTATGTTGTCTTCAATTAATTGAAAAATGAAATTCCCAGTACCTTAATTATTTTTAATTTCATGATGATAAGTCAACATAAATCATGTATCCACTTGGATTTTAATATAATATTGAAGTTGTTCCAGTTACCTCCTTCCTTTTAGCATGATAAAATCATTTTGAATGTGACATAAAATGATAATGCAAGTGTTTTATACAAATTATTGACCATAGGGTTCGCTCACCATCTCTTCACCTGAATATCATCAATTTGTTATTGCTATCAAAATTTTCAAGAAGATACTCTATTCACAATAAAACTAATGTGAAATTGTTCACTCAGAATTAACATAATATTTTGAGAATAGGACCTTGCAAGTTCTCCATGAATTCAAAGATTTTAAGAAAAGTAACGCTTTCTATACTAAAAAAAAAACACTAGCTCCAATGTAATGGTTAATAGTTTCAATCTCATTGTCTCAACTTTTCTATATCTTTGTAAGTTTATCTTCTTGAGGGATATCATCCCTTTGTATTAGGTTAGTAGTTATTATTTACATCATTTTGACAAAATTGTTGAGATAGGATTTATAGGTGCCTCTTTCTATGTAAGTTTGAAACATTCCTTTAATCATAGGTATTTAACTATCTAGGAAAGAATCACCATTCATAAATACTGAAAAATATATGAACAAAGGCATCCTCTCTTCTATGTTGCTTGAGATAGTTTTCCTTATATGCTATAGAAAATCCTGATTTTTCTTAACTCTATTTGTTTTCCCTTAATGTTCCTCTTCAATCTCCTCATGCATATGAGTAGTGAGAAGCTCAACAAATAATATTTTCAAGTCCAATAACCCTTCCATATCTATGATTTTAATCTTCTCCCTAATCCTCACATTTTTTTGTAAAATATATTTTGTATTAATTTATTAGAAATTTCAAAATACATAACATGTTTTACAAATAGTTCGTTATCTGGGAAACCCAACAAATAGCAAAAGTCTAGACTTTATGTTCAAAACTAGAAAAATGACTCCATGTATGCCCATGATACCTATCTCTATGGGTATAGATAAGATTTGAAAAAAAAATACATACATGTTTAAACATCAAAGTATCATTCTATAATATGAAAAGTAGCACGCAAAGAATATTGGAAGTGTTCGTGAGAAAAATTAATCTTTCTAAGGGTTTGATTAGAGGAAGAGAGGGTGGTGTTTTTTTATGTTAGAGGATGCCCTCATCCAACTATAATAATATCTCCTCCTTGGATTCATCTTAGTCCTATAATACTTTTCTCACCATGGTTTTGATGTGCCAATAAAACTCCACCATATTCCAATATTTTGTGTCTCTTTCCCCATAATTCCCCACATTAGGTATCTCAACTCTACTTTCTTTTTCAATATCCCAGTCATGTATTAAATGCTTTTCTAATTGAATTTTTTGTTGGAAATAATAATGAGAGGGGAAGTGAATCAGTATTATCAAGATAATTATTCCTTTTTAAAAAACAACTGATAT
>APFE030402044.1:0-12489 GCA_000404065.3 Pinus taeda
ACCCCACCCATGGTGGAACATAGGAGGACGACACTAACACGGGACATAGGCTCAGGAAATGACAGAAGTGCATAAAATCAAGCTGACAAGACGTTATCATCATCCTAGAGGAAGCCATATATTGGGGAGAAGCCATGGACACCATCGAACATGTCTTGGTGGGCAGAGTTCGGGGCAAGAACTATACGGCGGCAAGGTTAAAACAATGGGTGGCAGAAATTTGGGGACAACACCTGGCCGAGTTACTCTTTATTCAAAAAATTTTCCGTGGCTGGTTATGTCTATGATTTTCTCGGGCCGAGCATACAAACTGGGTCTTGTCATCATTCTGGCATATAGAGCAGGCCCCTATGCTGCTGAGGAGATATAGCCCCCTTTTTGATCTAGAGAGAGAACAGTTAGGGGCCAGGCCTCTATGGGTTTTCCTCCCCAGCCTGCCGCTACAATTCTGGTCTGAATACATATCCAGACGCATAGGGAACTCTCTCGGCACCTACCTGGAATTTGACAAGACATACCTCTCCACGGGAATCATGGCTTTCACGAGGATCCTAGTTCATATTGACATCTGAGAAGGTTTACAGGAGCAAGTCACTCTGCGATGGAGGAATTTCACATGAACATAGATCTTGGATTATGAGGGGGTACCATTTAGGTGTAGGCGTTGCCACAAAGTGGGTCACCTCTACAAGGACTTCCCTCTGATTAGGAAAGCCAGGAATATAACAAGGGGCAGACAATTCCTACAAAAAATCCTTAGGCAATAGCAAGGCACAACCATTTGTATGAAGCAGCAGAGCATTCTACGTCCATGGAGACTTTGAAGAAGCACGAAAAAGCATCATATCAACAACCCTCTCCTCCTCTAACTAGGTCAAGGGTGGCTACTAAAGTCACACTATCTTTAGGTATGTCCACTTCCGAACCTTGCTCTGTACAAAAATCTCATTTATCAGATTGCATGGATGTCTCTATGGGTTCTCATCAAAGCTCTGGTTTTTTATCATCCCCCCTCCCCCCATTCCCCTTGCTTTCCCTTTGCAACACCCTCCTCCTACGTTCTCCTATACCCCCCATCCTTCCTGGAGGCAAATCCATCAGCATCCTGCGACTCTGATCTAGGATTACTTCGCCATAGATACCATCTCCATTCCCATTCCAAATCACAGGCCCCAGACTCCATTGGCATTGGCTTGGTTTCTACCCCCATCCCTTCGAAGCCCCCTAGAGGTCAACAATCCTCCCTCTCCAAAGCCAAGCAACAAGCAGGGGAGGAGATTATAGTGGGGTGTCAACTTACTTTAGACTTGTTTCTTAGAGCACATAATACCCTGGGCTCATTCCCCCTATGAAGATGCTCTCCTTCAATTGCTGAGGGATAGCTAGCCCTTAGAAAAAAACCAGCTCTGCGAAGACTACTTAAGGCTGAACTCATTGACGTTGTTTTCTTACAAGAAACCCTGGGACTTACTGAAGCCATAACCCACCTTCTCAAATCCATGCTTCTTGGGTGGTCCTTTCAAGCCCAAGATTTTAATGGTCGTTCTAGAGGCATAGCCTTGGGCCACAACCCTTGCTTTATTAAGTTGTGTAACATTTGGGGTGACCTTGGATACATAGGGGCCGACATCTACTCATCTGATCTGGGCACATACATTAGACTGATAAATGTATATGGGTCTTGTCACCACTGAGAAATATTTTGCAAACATATTTTGACCTCTCACATCCTACAACAAGGCAACATTATCCTGGGGGGACCTTAACTTTTCCATGGGATTCTCAGAATCTTGGGGTCATCATGCCTAGGTCGATCCCCTCTCTGCTTCTTTGAAAATATCCTGGAGAACCATAGCTTTATTAGTATCCCCTCTGCTAAGATTCTACCTACATGGAGAAACAGAAGGATTGGAGAGGACAACCTTGAAAGAAGGCTTGACCGCTTCCTCATCAAGGAACGATTACTGGAGTTACGCCACATCTTTAGACAGTGGGTTGGATCAAGTGGTATATCTGACCACCTACCAATTTTCCTTGATATAAGGGGAGGAACATGCAAACCTAGAGCTCCTTCTAAATTCAGTAACACCTGGTTGAAGGATGCCTCCTAAACTCGAATGGCTACAGACTTCTAAATGTCCCATCCCCTGCTGTTGGAAGGAACATTACAGGAGGTTTTGTCAGCAACTTGAAAGAGTTGAAAAGGCTATCTAAAATCTGGCTCACAACAAGAGAGAACAGGAAGTGCAAACCCTTAGCGAAATTGAATCACAAATTTCTGCTTTGGAGGACGAGTAAGGAAGGGTTTTTATATCCAGAGAACAAAAGGATAAGCTCACTGAGTTAATATCGAAAAGGGGAAAAACACTTAAAAAGATAGAGAATAAACTTGGAGGCTACGAAGCATAGCTATTTGGTTGATGGAGGGAGATGACAACACCAAATTTTTCCACAAATTTGCCAATGGTCGCAAGGCAATCAATACCATTTGGCAACTAACAAACGAGTAGGGGGATGAAGTGCATACTTTCCATCAACTAGCCTCTTTGGCTACATCTCACTTCAAGCAGATTTATCAATCTTCCCACAGTGCCACTCTTGCTGAGGTCATTAGTGTAGCAAAACTCTTCCCTAGATTCATAGATCAGGAGATTGTTATGGAGCTGAACAGGGAAGTCACTCTAGGGGAACTAGAGGCCACTCTGAAATGGTTTAAGCAAGACAAGAGTCCTAGACTTGATGGATGGTCGGTGGAGTTTTATACAGCCTTTTTTGAAACTCTTGGAGATGACCTAATCAAGGTCATTGAAGAATGCAGAACCTTGGGTTGTATGCATGGGGCCATCAATTCGACCTTTATTGCCCTCATTCCTAAATCAGACAATCCGACCTCCTTTGATCACTTCCGCCCCATCTCCCTATGCAATTGCATATATAAAATCATTGCAAAAATCATATCAAACCGACTCTGACCCATTCTCTCCACCCTCATCTCCTTTGAACAATTTTCTTTCCTCCAGGACCATCAGATTCATGAAGCAGTGAGTACTGCTCAGGAAGTGATGCACTCTATCTAGACAAAGAAGATCAAAGGTTGATCTCTCAAAGGCGTTTGATCGGGCAAGTTGGCTATACCTCTGAATGCTCCTAACTCATCTTGGCTTCCCATATGATTTCATTAAAATGGATCATGTGTTTCATCACAAACATATCCTTTAGTGTCTTGGTTAATGGAGCGGCTTCACCTTTTTTTCACTCTGAAAGAGGCCTCAGGCAAGGGTGCCCCCTGTCCCCCTTGCTTTTTTTGCTAGTCATGGAGGGATTTAGTAGTCTTATTAAAGACATGCATCTTAGAGGCAAACTCATGGGTATCAAGATCACTAACAACTGCACAATAACACATTTACTCTTTGTGGATGATGTGTTGATCTTCCTAAATGGTGGCATTGGGGATTTGACTACCATACAAAACACCATCTCCCTCTTCCAATCTGCAACTGGTATGGTCATAAAGAACTCAAAATCCACCATCATTGCTTCTGATTGCACCAAATCCAGTTTGCTCTCCACCATTTCCCTTTCACCCTACTTCAGTTGGAGGATGGCCTAAGGTATCTAGGTTACAGGCTAAAGCCACATGGCTACAAAATAGTAGACTGGACATGGTTGATATCAAAGCTAGAAAGAAGACTCAACATCTGGTACCATAAATATCTTTCCAAGGCTGGAAGACTAGTCCTTATTGAAGCAGTTCTTGAAGCAACCCCGGTGTACTGGATGTCCCTAGCCTAGATACCTGGAGGAATCCTTACTCGAATACAAAATCTCTATTGCAGGTTCCTTTGGAAAGGCAAACAAACTGGGAGGATATTTGCATGGGCTAAATGGGATTTGCTTACTCTCTCAAAGAAATGGGGAGGGTGGGGAATAAAAAAACTGGATGACTTCTTATCAGCTCTGGCAGCCAAGCTAAGTTGGCAGCTGATCACGACCAATAGCCTTTGGACTATGGTGGCTACCTCCAAGTACATTGCACCCCTAAACCTGATGAACTGGCTCAAACAGGCAAGTTGGAATAAAACAGGAATCTCAATCATCTGGAAAGTAGTGCTTAATTCATTGCTTCTCATCTGAGATGGACTCACTTGGAGAATTAAAGATGGTACTTTTGTGTGCATCAAACTGGACCCATGGATTGGGTGTGGTAATGCCCACATGCTCCCTGATGAACTTAAGCTCCACCTTGCCAACTCAGGCATTACTCACATCCACCACATTGCTGACATGGAACGATCGACCTTTCTCCATTAGGCCTAGAAATATGCATGCAGATTGCATATTCCACATCATTGGCATCAACATTGGTCAGATTACACAACAGTCTTAACAGAATCTCACATCAGAATAATAGAAGGGGAGGATGAGATCATTTGGGCGCATGCAAAAAATGGCTAGTACTCTCCAAAAGAGGGACACCTCTATTTAGTTAGCAACCATAGACCTCTGCTTTTAGATCTATGGTGGAAAGGCATGTGGAAACTAAAAGCTCCCCCTAGAACCAGAGTATTCATGTGGTCAATTTTGAAAAACAAGATTCCCACTGGTGAAAATTTGACCAAGAGAGGAATGCACGGACCTTTTTGGTGCAGATTATGCAAGGAAAACACAGAATTTGTGGACCACCTCTTCCTCACCTGCCCTCTCACTATAGATCTCTGGGTAGATGTCCTCTTGAACATCCCTACACAATGCACATGGCGAGATAGAATGCTAGAGAAGCTTGGACCACATGGTGGTCATTTGCAGCCTCGACAAAGGCCAGAAACCTTCCCCTCCTCATCTGCTGGGAAATTTGGATTACTTGTAACTGTATCATTTTTAAGGATATAGCTCCTCATTGGCCCATCATCTCTACTCGAATTTAGGAAGAATTTAAAAACATTCCTAATGACGATGATAACCCTCCTCCTAGGAATATTGTCCCTAGAACCATTGACCACACCTAGCCATGGGATTTCTTTGATGGATCTGCTCAAGAAGCAGGGTGCGGGGGTGGTTCCATCCTACATATTTCAGACTCCCATAATTTTCAAATTCAAATGGGGCTTGGAGGGGGCACAAAC
Source organism: Pinus taeda (assembly GCA_000404065.3). Lineage (NCBI taxonomy): Eukaryota > Viridiplantae > Streptophyta > Pinopsida > Pinales > Pinaceae > Pinus > Pinus taeda. Next base: position 5,124 of record APFE030402044.1, read on the forward strand.
AATTATGCTGAGCTCATCACTGCAAAATATTTCATACAATTTGCATTAGAAAAAAAAGCAAGAAGCTTCAACTATTTGGGGACTCAAAAATAGTGTGCAATTGGATTAATAGATCATCAAATTCTCATGCATACACACTGAGGCCTATCTTGGATGAGGCCCATAGACTTATGTCACTATTTGACAACTTTACTTGTCATCATATATATAGGGAATGCAACACATTTGCCGATATGCTATCTAAGGATGCAGTGGTCAGGCCACGTGACACATGGATGATACAGGAGCAGAGGGATGAAGCATACTACCAGTACTATCATCACCCTTTCATGGACCATATAGTATAGGCTCAATAGGAGCCTGTGGTTTTTTGTTATATGTTAAATATTATCATGTTTATATTATACCAATTGTATTTATAGACAGTCATACTCTCTAATCATAGTTTATTTTTTGGTAACATTATATGAAATCTACTGATGGCAGAGCCTCATATACTGCATATGCAAACGACATCTACAACATGTAATTTTCCTTATATAATGAAAATTACAATTTTTCCAAGGGGAAAATAATAAATTATACTATCTTTTATACAACTATATAATATAATAATATAATATAATATATATATATATATATATATATATATATATATATAAATTTTGTTACATGATCTACTAATTAATCTGCACACAGACATATCTAGAAAAAAATTGGTTATTATCCACTCGAAATTGCTCAACCATGAAGGAAAACATACACAATCTCTTGAATTAATAGAGGCTATAATTTCGGCACTATATAAAATGGTATGGAAAAGTAGTTATTTCTGAATTGCACAACAAACTTTTGAGATAGTTTAAGTTGAACAAATATTGATGCTCCTAGTTAAGTGGAACACGCACAAGCTTTATTACTGAGAATAAATCTAGCTTGTTCCAATTAGCTATGATTCGTTATGTATGTTCCAGTGTTACTTGGGAGCGGGAGCGAAAGCGGGAGCGAGAGTGACATTTTCAGAAGCTCTCGGTTTGGGAGCGAATCCCGGAGCGTTTTATATATATATATATATTATATTTTTAAAATTTTGATACATATATGTCAACAAAAACATGTAGAATAATGAATTAGATATAAAAAAACATAAAAAAAAAACATAGATTGAACCATATAACAACTGAATCATCTAGAAGTTATAATCTTCATCAACCAAGTCCACAAGATAGTAACATAGTAACATACAACATATTGAGTCTCATGATTCATCAATCTTAAAGTTTCAAGCTTTCAAAATTCAATATATAACATTTATCATCATTGGTCACCAAATTTGTCATTGTAAAGTAAGTGTAACGATGACAACAAATAATATCTAACATGAAATGAAATGTTATAAAATGAAATGAAATGAAACAACTTTCAAGTTTCATGAAGCATCATATTCATAATTCATTACTAATGAGTTATAATTGCCAACTTCAAACTTAAATTGTCATATATGTTTAAAAAAATATCATAATAAATATGAAAGAGTCAATAGTGATAAAAGCTACTAGAAACTAGAAAAGAGAAGTAAATCTATTATCTATTTCTTATGCTTGGGCCTCTTGCCGCCACGAGAAATGTCTAATTTTTTAGTCTTGTTGGAAAATCAAGATCTTTGTCATTAATATCACCCTCTAAGCATTAATATCTAGAGGTATCTTTGTCATTACCTTTGTATCTGTATAGGGATATTTGTCATTAATATCACCCTCTAAGCATTAACATAAAATAGAAAAAGCATAGCATGTCAAGTCAATATTTTGTTTGAGTGATGCATACATTTTTAGGAGGGTCATGATAGAGGAGTTCGACAACCAATGTCATTAACATCAAGGTACATAGAGGGATTGGTTCTCTTGATTAAATACGAGTTCCATACCCTAATACATGACAAAATTCAATGGAAACATTGCAATCCCAATCCTGAAATCCTAAAAAACTAATAAGTCTGTTGGATTTTGAATGAAATCTAAAATTCTACTTTCTCCATATGAAATCCAATGAGGCCGGAACCACTCTCAAACATCCTGAGTTATTTCATGGTAATGTTAAAAATTTAAATAAAAGTGACATTATCCTTAATCTTCATTTTCATCCTTTTACGTAGAAGTGACATCTCTCCTTAATCTTCATTTTCATCCTTTTACTTTAAGAATTTAACATTACCATGAATAGCATATCAATACTAGGGTCTAGAATTGATCATTAAGCTACCCCACTCAAAAATTATTTGTTTCTTTTAAAAAAAATTGCATTTTGAACATTACTACAAAAAAAATTTGCAAAAAAGGCAAAATGCTCCCGAAAACAATTCTGAAAGGGTAGGGAGCGAAAAAAAATATAGGGAGTGCAATCCCGAAATTGCTCCCTTTTTGGGAGCAATTTTGGGAGCGTGCTCCCGACCTGCTCTCGAGTCGCTCCCGCCTGGAGTGCGGATTGGGAGCGGGATCGAGGGGGAGGGGGGCGCTTCCCCACAACACTGTTATGTTCATTATGAACAACCTAGCCCATAGTTTGAAAACTGCGTTGAAATTGGAAAGGAAGGATTCTTTGTATTATAACTCATCAAAAAATTGAGTACCTCGGCATTGCATTTCTACTGCTACCAATCCATAAGATTATGATTGGTTAGTGAGAAGAAAGAAAGTTTGATTTATTTTTCCAAGAGACAATCCTTCCATCCCAATTCAAGCTAGAGTTAGGATACAACACTGAGTGATTGTACTTGGATCCTTTTGAGAATGTCTACTTATTGTTATCGTTTTTGTCAGTTAAATCAAGTGGGTAGGATATTCACTACCTAGGTGGAGTGGGTAGAGCTTAAGAATATAAAGTTACTGATTTATAGGTATATCAATTATAGTTAGTTTTTTTATTGTTGTTTAATAGTTAGATGAGGAGGTTTAGTTCGTTGGTCCACTGTAATAGATGATAAATTTTTCTATGGGAATAATTAAAAAAAAAACTGATATAGATTGAGGATGTAAATAAACTTTCAATCTAATTTAACAATGAGAGTTATCTACGTTTACAGCTGGCGGGAATGGTATAGCTCCTTCGATAATCACTACATCTTACACATATTCAATAGTTTCTAATGCAATTGCATTACATGATTCTAAGAATCTACCATGCATATCGTGGCACCAATTTTAGTAGAACGTTGTGGCAGCTATGTACCATATCTTTGGCTCAGAATAATGGTAATTTAATATTTATAGTCTGGAAATAGAAAAAGAATTCTTCGTTTGGGCAATAGGCATTCATTCTCAATTAGAGACGAAGTGTATACAATCTGAAAAATAACCATACTTAATATCTTACATTCATACTCAAATTTTGGTACCCAAAACATGTACAGCTCAGTTGGTCAATGACTTGGCTAATTTCTCAAACTCAATGTTTATACATATCCAACTCTATTGATTCCTTTCCTTTTGACATTAAACTCGGTTACATATCAATACAAAATAATGGAATTCCATGATTTATGTCTCATCAACAAATCTATATATAATTTATCATTCAAAGAGGAATTTCAGTATTTTATTTTGACTTATCTAAGGATAATATATGGTTTGAAAATTGGTTAGTGTTGAACACAGAGTACTGAGAATCGAAAGAAAAATTCAACATTGCACTTGAATGGAACTAGGAGAATTTTTATATTTAAAAATTTGACAATACTTAGCACAACATAAAGATTCATCATTGCATTCCTTTCAAACTAGGAATTTGAATAATTTTAGAACTTGGCAGCATCGATTAATAGTCATTTCAACGAAACTATGAATTATATAAATCAAAACTTGGTATTATCGAATACCAATGATAGTAAATTCCAAGCCTCATGTCACTTGAAATGGCTTGATGATGACATTGTTGAATCTTTCTTGTTTAAGCAAATGTTGTTGATCCACTAGTTAGCCTTCTAGCATTTCATTGGGTACTCTTCTTTCTCGTGGACTCTTAAGTTGCAAGGGGTTGTATGAAAGACTAATGCAATAGCAAGTGGAGAAGAGCTTTGAAGTGCAAGAGGTTCCCAATTAATAATAATTTGTTATTGGATCAATGTTTCTATTTTGATTTTATGTCCCCTTTTCCCCTTATTATTAGGCCACTTTAGATACTTAGGAGTTATTTATTTTCTTAAAGGTTTTTCAAGTGTGAGGATGGTTGGTAGGATTATTTATTTGATTCAACTTTCATATCTACATTTATTCTCCCCTACCTAAAACTTTAAACTTTTAATTTAAAATCTCTTGAATACCTTCTTATTGATATTGTGTGTTTTAGTGCTTATAAATTCCTAAGTATGAACCATCAATTACATTATAGTTTTTCTTGATGCCGAGGGTGCCAAGTCAATCATGCCCTTAAGAAATTCCTCTTGAAGTTCCAAGGGTGTCACAATGTTGACCCTTCAAGCATCCATGACTAAAGAGGGGAACATGCGCATGATGATGGAGACCATTTCCATCGCCGATGTCACCCTTTATTGTGAGATTAATGGTGTTGAGGATTAGGGAATCCACCTTAGTGCACGTCCCTCAATAAATCTTCGTGAGTGACCTAATCTGAGGTTTTCCCTCTCGGCATTGTGACCTTCAAGTAGAAGGAATCCCAATACCTTCCAACACAATTCATAGCAAGAGTACTAGCAAGTGGAATTAGAGATGTTGTCCCACCCCTCCTTAGGTCCATATATCTTGTATAGTCTCATCACTCATGTGTGATTCAGTCGACCAAGCAAATAACCTATGTCTAAACCACTATCATGACATCAGTAACCATAGTATAATATTGGTTAAAATTTTGAATTTTAGTATCAATATTATGAAATGATCAAACCAGACGTCGTTGAATACACATGCGTGTGCATTGCGGTGGCTTACTGTCACATTCAAATAACCAGTAATAACATCTACTTATAAGGTTGTTCATTGATATATTTACATATGCCAGTAATTCGGTATCAAAATCATCATGAATACATATAACATAATTTTCAACATAATGTTAACTGAAATCAAGCATATAATCATCACTATATTTTGTGTGTGTGTGTGTGTTGGAAATACTAAATGGGGGGTGAATCAGTATTTCCCAGATTTTCTCAATTGGTTAATTTCTATTTACTTAACACATTCATAGCGTTATCATAAATATTGACATCATTACACCAAGTAAACAATACACAAGAATGGCTCAACAAAAAGCTCAGTTATATTATGTATGGTGTACATACAACAAAAAATTACCAAGAAAGTTGGAAGGAAGTAAGATACTCCCCAAGGGTTTTATCCCAAATCCTGAAGGAAATTGTAGGCCTAGTCTAAAGGAGTCTTCAGTGCCGTTACAATCAACTAACCAACAAACTATTGTTGTTGCTCTTCTGTCGACTGTCTATCTCCTTGTCCAATGTCCCTCTGTTGTCCATTGCCTTAGTTCCTCTCAACATGCATCACTGTCCTCTATTGTTCACAATACCTACAGTTCTTCCTACTTCACACTTCTCCTATTTCTAAACTTTTCCACTCTTGTTGCACGTTACTACTGTCTTTAGCACCAACTGCTACACAAGTTTATAGGTCAGTGCTAGAATCATGTTGTTAGGTCCCTATACTACTAGTGTAACCCCTTATTTTTATTATTATGACCCCCTTATTATATTGTTGTGCCCATGTAGTCCCCATATTGTTATTATTGTGCCCCGTAGAAGCCCACTATTGTTATTATTGTGCCCTTACATTATTATTGTTATGTCAACTCTGATTATATTATGACCCCTTAGACTCGTATATATAGAAAGGAGGTCTTGTCATTTGTATCATCCAGTAATTGTTCATTTATGTAATGTAAAGGAGGTTTCCCCCTTGAAGAGGCTTATTTTGAAGGCATTTATCTATGTTTTCTAACTTTTGTGAGTTGGTTTCATAACATTTAATGTTAGAGCTTTGGATTATAGGAGTTCGCTACTCCAAACAGGGCATCATGGAATTTTCGCTATAACGTTTTCTCTGCAACGTTTCAGAAGTTGAAAACAAAACCCATTTGAGCTGAAATCGTTCTGAACTTTGAGTCTGAATTACAGAGCTTGTCTCACTATATTTTCGGAGATATGGTTTGAGAAAGTTAGGGTTTTTGCAGACTCCCGAATTACATTCCAAACAGGTGACCTGGGGAAATCATCATAACTTTTGTTCTCAGCATCAAATTGAAATTTCGTAAGAAATTTAAAAAACAGGATGGCTTGTAGTTTGTTGTATATCTGTTTTAGGTACTGAGGTCGAAACAGTGACACGTGGAACTTTGTACAAGTTTGCTCTACTGAACTAGTCTATAATCAGGGAACCGTGGGAGATTTGGCATAACTATTCCTTGGAGAATCCAATCTTGATCAGATTTGTGGGATTAGAAAGAGGACTCAAAGTGATACTATAGGACACGATTCTAGATATTATAGATCCACAGTTACAGAGATACAACAAATTTAATATTGAGCTTTTACAAAGTGAAAAAAGGTGTGTTGTTTGTTTTTAAATTTTGCATAAGATTGGTTTGAAAAATTAGTTTGAAATAATTCAAAGGGAATAGTGAAGAATTATTAGCATTAATTGATGCCCCGAAGAAATAAAATGGAAATGCCTAGTAAGCAACCTGAAATCTCTAGCATGACTCGTGAAGAAGAGGAAGAAATGCAACATGATATATCAAAATTACAAAACCAAGTACAACAAATTTCACTCTCACAAAAGGTAATTGAAGCCAAAATGAATGGCGTGGAAGCTAATATGAATGACGTGCAAGTTAATATGGATATCGTGGAAGCTAAGATGGATGGCATGGAAGCTAAGATGAATGGCATGGACGCTAAGATGGAAGAATTGAAGATAAATTTGAATAAGTTGCTACAAGAAATGGTTACTAATGGTAAAAGGGTAGTAATGAAAACTCATGATGAGAACAAAAGAATTGTTAATCATGATTTCATAGATTCTAATGTTGGATTGAAGACCCACCATGTTTTGAAAATCGATATGAGGAAGTTTGATGGAAGGGATCTCGGAACATGGATACTACAGATGGAGCAATTTTTTGATCTTCATAATGTGCAAAACACACAAAAGGTATGTATTGCAACTTTATATTTGGAACCAAATCAGTTTGTATAGTATCGATGGCTTTGTTCTCGTAAACAAATTGTCACTTGGAAAATTTTTACGGAAGAAATGATAGCACATTATGAGGATACAAAAAGCAACACCTTTTTTAGCCAATTGATAAATCTCAAACAAAAGGGTTCAATGATGGAGCA
>APFE030402044.1:63799-162611 GCA_000404065.3 Pinus taeda
ATACTCTGTTACTACTAGAATATATGTTTTCTAATTTGATGATGGGTTGATCAGAACAACAAAATTGAGCGCCCAATGCTCAAATGGTTTGATTACTAACTGTGGGTTTAAAGGCATTTCATCGGATTGTCCAGGGCATCCTGCTCTTTGGCAACTGTCACAAGCTTGAACAAATTTCTTAGCATCTTTAAAGATTGTGGGCCAGTAATAACCTGTTTACAAAACCTTGTAACCAGTCCTGCGATATGTGAAATGTCCGCCACACGGCCTGTCATGACAAGCTTTCAGAATGCCAAATATTTCGTCTTTGTGGACGCATCTTCTGATGTGCATATCTGCCCATCTATGAAATAGGTAGCCCCCAATCCAAGAAAATTGGGTACTACATTGCACAATCTGTTTTCATTGATTGGGAGTTAGATGCTTTGGTAATTTGCCTACTGCTAAATAATTTACAACATCAGCATACCAGGGTGTCTTGACAGTAACAACAAACAAATGTTCATCTAGGAACATCATCATCTCCATATGGTGTGAAATCATCCATGTATACTTTGAGCCCTTCATTTATTAAATTTGAAAAGATGTTGAGGACTCTGTAGGCAAATGTTCCCCAAGGACAGGTAAAAGTAGTTTTATCCTGGTCTTCAGAGGCAATCTGAATCTGATTGTATCTACTGAAGCCATCCAAGAAAGAAAATAATTTCTTCCCTGCTAATGTGCCTAATACCTGATCAATGAATGGAAGGGGAAAGTGATCTTTCTGGGTTGCTTTGTTTAATTCTCTGTAATCTACACAAATCCTCCATTTTCCATTCTTCTTTGGTACCACTACTAGTGGAGAGACCCACTTGCTATCAATAAAGTTTACATCCAAAAGTTTTTGTAATTCAGCTTTCACAATATCTTTTAAGTGAGGTTTGAGCCTCCAGTAGGGTTGGAGAACGGTTCTAACATCCTTTTCTGTATAAATGTGGTGCATACACAACTGGGGATCAATTCCCTTCATGTCCAGATAATCCCATGCAAAAGCTTCCTTATATTTTCTTAGTAGTTGGACTAGCTTTTCTTCTTGTTCAAGAGTCAGGTTTTTATTGATGTTCAAGGTTTTTCCTAGCTCAATCTCTATAGTTTTGCTGTTTGAAACAGAGGTAGTGGGTATTGATTGATCATGAGTGTCTTTGAGGGGATCTTCTTCTAGTTCATTGTCAAATGTTGCCTCTATCATGTGACATTGTACATGGGATGTAGATTCAGATTGGTTAATGAAGTTGCTAATAACGTCATCCTCTATTTGGTCTTTAAAATCGAGGGCATGTTCTATGTTTAATGGGGACCTAATGTTTTCTGTGAGGTATGATACAGGTTATTTGTTAGTTTTCACTATTGTCAAACTTGGTTGGGCTGGAGGGTATAGAGCTAGATTCTTGATATTACTCCCTCTAGTTATAGTCATATTGCCTTGTCGGCAGCCAATGTAAGCATCAGTAGTCACAAGCCAAGGTCTACCTAAGATTAAAGGGTGTCCATCGAGTTAGTTTTTGGGGTTGATTATTAGAAAGTCGGTAGGGTATTCCCAGGAATCCACAGATACCATTACACAATGTAGTGTACCTTCTGGCCTAACTATCGATCGATCAGCTAGTTCCAATAAGGTGGAGGTTGGTTCCACTGATGTAATGCCAAGTTTTTGACAAGTGGTGTTTGTTAAAATATTAATTGCAGTTTGTAAATCAAGACAATTTGCAGTATAGTGCTTACAAAAATAAATGAATGCTAGAAACAAAATCTAATTATAATGGCAAGAAACTTAAATGCTCTGTAACTAAATCATTCACTCAAGAAACTACAACAATCATCAGTCAAGAATGTAGTAATGATAACTCTTTCCCTTGTAAACTGATGTAAATGAAAATCAATTGCAGATAAGATCTCCAAGTTGAGAACTTAGACAACAGTAGTCAATGTTCGTTACAGTTGTAGATCCTTTTATCCACACCAAAACAAACACTGGAAATAACAATTCGATTAGCAAAAAAGGAACAACAACTAAATCTATTGAAAAAGTCGAACAACAAAGCTTGATTTGACGATGAACCACACTAGTTGGTTTGAAACGCGTCGACAAATGATCAATTATGTGATTTCGCTAAAAAGTTTCTAATCAAAGCTTGATCTACAGAAATGAATTAAGTAGCAATCTTAACCAAAACGAATTGAACAACAATCATCAACTAATAAAGGAATTGAATAGCAATCTTTAACTAAGAAAGGAACAACAAACCTAATTAAGTGTAAACACACAACGACTATAGAGTAATTGAATCAGTAATCTTATTCTAGCATAATGGACATTAATCATGGGTATAAAGGAACAACAATTTCAATTATAATTGAACGGCAGTTAAATGAACAACAATCACAATTGTAAATATACCGTAGTCAAATGAACAATGACTGCAACTATAAATGAACAACAGAATCTGAATTAGACAGTGCAATATTGTTTTAGAATGAACAACATGACATCTTAAGTTGTGAATAATAATCTTGTTATCCAATTACAATTTTGATATAATAGAGAAACTCAAAGAAATGTTTAGAAATAGAATATTACTAAATAAAGCGAATTAAGTAAATGCAAAGGAAATCAAACCAAATATGATTGTAATTGTAAAATAGTGATACAAGAAGAAAGTGGATCCACTAGGGCCAGGCCCTTAGCCACCAGGGAAGCACTGTTGTGTTTACTCCAGGATCAGATAATGGAACAACAATTGAGTTATATATTAATCATAAATGGCAGAGTTACAGCTATCGCTCTTCAAAGAGAGTTAATGATCAAAGTTAAGATTGCAACAGTAAGTTCTACAAATTGACAATAATATCTGCCCCCTGGGCTACCAACACTGTCCCTTTTTATAATGGCCAGGTAGAAGTATCAAGAGTACCGATAAGTCTTGAAGCAGTGATCCCTCAGGGTCCTGAGGGATTCACTTTATCTTTGATCTCATGTTATTGTTTTGTCTTCTTTTGCTAATGCCGCATTTTCTCTTCCTTTTCCTGGACCATGCACTTCGATCTTGATCTCCTCGTCTGGATATAGCTTCCTATCGAAGGGAAAACAGTTGCTTCTGCTTTGTTTTTTCCTCCTGAATAGCGATTTTCCACTTTCTTCACTTTTTGTATAGAAAAAGAAAATAATTAGTTACTTTGTATCAATCACATATCTCCTTAATTCTATCATAATTATTTAACATATTACCATCTTAGAATGTAAAGGAGTTATGATTCAAAGGAAAAGGTAAGGAAATAAATGGGAAATACATACCTTTTCCAATGCTCAACACTTTTCCAAGTCAAAAAAGAGCTTAAAGGTGACTCGTCCTAGAGGAATGAGTGGTAGAAAGGGTAGCAACTAGTTCCGGCAATGGTGGAGCTGCTCAAAACATGTAATGTTCAAGAGGCTGGCTAATAAAACCACTCATCGTTGTGGTCCCTCAGGAAAGGAAACACAACCAGGTGAAAGCATATGATCAGCCAAAGAGATGGTGGCGATGGAATGAAATAACCAAGGCTCATCTAGCAGAATTTAGCGGATAAAAATGGCAATCACGAGATGTAAATCAAGTATGGGTTCATTTTTAGACAAGCTTGAACCATGGAGAACTCTGCTTGGATTCAGTTTCATGTTTACATAAGCTTGAAATGAAAAACTATGCTTGTTATAAGTTCGCATGCTCCCAGCATAATGGCACAAATCGAGTTACATGCCCCACAAGCTTCATTGCATTCAACGAGGTGGATGGAATGAAGGTTCACTCTTGAGATCTTGGAAAGACTTGATTCAGATTGTACAAGATCTTAATAAAAGACTCGATTTGGGAAAGGGAGTTGTTTCATTTTTTAATGAGGTTGACACAGTAAAATAACTATCCTCATAACCCTTGTTTCATTTTTTAACGAAGTTGACATAAGATCAAGAACATTCCTCAAGACGCCTTGATTCATTTTTTAATGAGCTTGACACAAGATCGAGAACTAGGCTTCATGATCCTTGTTTAATTTTTTAACGAGGTTGACACAAGATCAAACTATCCTCTGAAACTGTTCATGGGCCATACGAGAACATGACTCCCAAGAGATATTCATTGGATGGAAGAACCACGCTCTTAGAGGAACACATGTCATCGGGCACCAATGATAGATTGGGTTCCAATGCCCCCAGTACATGATGTACGAGACCATTTGCATGATCATCAACAAATGTGGAGATGGAACAGGTAGCCACATAATTGACCTGTGTCGGGGAAGGTATTGTTGGTGAATAAGAGCTGATAGGATATGATGGTTGCACAGGAGGTACTTGGTGACCAAAGAACGACAATTGATCTGTAGTCACAATTCTCTCGTCATGCGGAAAACAAACCACACGTAAAAGTGAAGAAACAAGTGCCCCCATGGCATAAATATAATCATGGCCAAGGAGAAGATTGAAATCCAAGGCACCTTGGATGGCCATCACTTCTATACAGATAGTTTTACCACCCAAAGTAATAGGGAATGTCAGAAGGATCCCTAGAGGTTGGCTAGTTCCTCTGTCAAAAGCCAATAGATTCTGAGTGACAGGAACAAGCTGTGGGGAGCCCAAAGCTTGCCAAGTAGTGGAAGGCATGAGGCTAACCGACACAGCTTCATCTAAGAGAGTACCAAGTACTACCTTATTATAGGCGTGTACTGTAATCTGGAAAGGCATGTAGGATGGAAGGCGGAATGCAGTCAAGTGACTCCATTCAAAGGAAACGACCGAACTACTTGGTGGGGGTATCATATGATCGCTCCCATGCCCTACAGGAACTGAAGAAGTACCCTCTTGATCAGCTAGGATAAGAGGGTCTTTCTCAGACTCAGGAGAATATGACGAGATGAGAAGAACATGAGCAGAATGATCATGGTGCTCTTCTGGAATAGAGTGAACAATTGGTGGTGAACCCAAGTCGACACTCTTTCATACCAATGGTTGGTCAGGGACATGCTTTGTACAACCAAGCTCGGGAAGAGGAGGATGACAAGAGAATAATTTAAATAAATATCTTTGTCAACAGGGAGAGGGTCTGAGGAGAGCCTCTGATAACCAACCAGAAGTGGAGGTGAAGAAATTGTAAGACCTTCCAAAATGAGGGAAGCTTTATCTAGGAGTAGACAAAGATGAAGGAGATGGTTGCCTTCACAGAGCCTACAGGGGAATCAAATCTTCCCTTTCTTCTTACCACTGCCAGTTGATGGGGTAGAATTTTCATGACCTTCAGAGGATGATGAGGGACGAGTTGAATCATGAGACCATACTTCTAAGATCCTAGGAATGCTAGGACAATCACAAAGAAGATGGTTTCCCTTGCATAGTTTACAAGGAAATTTAACCTTTCGTGAAGGATCAGAAGGTGTCTTGACCTAAGATGTACTCGGAATGATAGTTTCATGGGCGACCTCTCGCTTATCCAACTTCTTCTTCTTCTTCGTCTTCCTCTTCTTCTTCTTAACCTCCTGGTTACTGGATGGGGAACTTTCACTAGGCGAAGTAGGAGAGGAGGATGGAGAAATAGAGGAAGAAGGCACAAGCTCAACCTTGGAATCATGGTGTCATGATTCAGACGAAGGAGACAGTGGAACAGGAGTCATGACACTCAGGACCACCGAGGTTGAAAAAAACCAAACAGGTAAACCGATGGTTAACCCAGGAAAGGACAATGTTTCCATATATGGAGCACCGACATTTCCAAAAGGGGGAAATGGACTAGGATTCCCATCTAGGGGAAGACCTTGGCCGGTAGACTCGGAGAATGTTGCCATTGTAAACGACCTCAAAACGCACTTGCAGTATAACCAAGAACTCTAACTGTAACCAGGAATATTTCGTGGGCAGTAAATCTTATGACATAGGAACAAAACTTGGCCTTTTCATGTTTCAAGAGTCGAGAAAAGGAAAAAAAGGCGACTCTATCTTTTTGAGGTTTAATGAGCTTGAAAGGACAAGTGCTTAGATTATTCTTTTCTTTTAAGGAGTCAAAAAGGAAAAAAAGTGACTACACTGGAGAACTAGACAAGAGGTTACCAGAAAAACCGTAAAATCGCATATAAACCTTGGTGATCAAAATTAAAGAGAAATGACCAAGGACTTTCAGTATGGCAGTCAATCTTCCCGAATGATGTGTTCGATGCATTACAGTTCGTAATGGATGTAGGATGATAACCTAGTGGGGTCTCCCAATATATACTCGATGGTACGGGGAGCACAAGTCCATACTAGCAGCTATTGAATCACAAAAGGAGGAATCACCCAACTTAAGAGAAAACAATAGTAACTAGGTTTAACGAAGCCGGAGCACGTCACTCTCCTAGACCTCTAGATAAATGTGCATTAAGTTCCAATGCATTGTTTGGTTCATTCAATTGATTTTAAGAGTTGATCTTGGATTTCTATTTTTAGGCCCTACCGAATGTAGCTCAATAATTCCTAAGATGCAGCTCCAATGAGTAAAGCACCATTCGTTTCAATGAACAACTACCTAAAGGAGGGTAAAGAGTTCATTTCCAAGCGAACGCAAACCAAGATAAGCAAGTGTAAGCACTAAGAAACACAATGCATCAATACACCTATCTCACAACTACTAATGAATGATTTAAACTTTGCTTTCCAATTTCTCAATCATGAAAATTCAGTAATGCAAATGTACTTTCACTTTCGTATGTTGTGTAAATGCAATATTTTTTATTTTTGGAATTAATGACAAACAAGCAAATGCAAGCCTGGTTGATCAAAACAAATGTAATCTATGTTTGAATAGCGAATGGGAATCAAATCAACACATCAAACTAATTCGATGACCAATCACTACAGACCAATCAGAAAGGATAGAAAAGTAGCAAGGAAATAGCTTCAAATAAGCCAACAAGATGGTTGTGGATGTAGTTCAGAATCTTGGAAGGACAAGCAACACAAAACAAGTGACTTCTGGATGAAACCTTGAAAGACTTAGGTCACACAGCCCAAAAAAACCCAAAACTCAGACAAACGGAATCAAGGATGATATACCTTAGCAAACACAATAAAAAAAAGCTTGATAAGATGCAAGAGACAACAGAAGACAAACTACACTGGTTGATTCAGGAGGTAAGGTTGTGAAAAACAACCTTACAGGAATCATCGCAGGTGCGACACTGAAAACCTGAGACAATTGCAAGAGTACACTTGTTTTAAGAGAAGTTGTCACAAGAATACGTCTGTTTTCAGAGACAGTCTAATTTCAGGAATCGTCGCAAGGGTTAAACTAGAAACTTGAGATGAAAGCCAAATCGTCACAAGCACAAAGCTAGAAACTCAGCGACATCGTCGCAAGTGTACACTTGTCTTTGGCGATGGTCCAATTTCAGGAATCGTCGCAACTGTATGATGGGATATCTGCGACGTACAACTTAACCAAGGAGGACAAGCACTACTCGTCACAGCTGTTAAGCTATAAACAACGACGATCTCAATTAAGAGAACAATCAAAGTAAAAACACCTGAAATACACCAGACTAATCTTCCAAACAGTAAGAGGGACTACTAGGTTGACCCAGGTAACCCATAATACTGATGGCTCAGCCCCAAAATCAAGAGATACTCTATCAAAGACAAATCAAGAGCAAACAAGAGAAAAAACATACGAAGGACACACTCTCCAGTGGAGTCGCCAACTTGTGAAGTAGGAAATGTTCCCTCTGCAGACAGAGGCAACCCCTCTAGCTCTAGAGTGGGTCTAGTCATAGCAAGACAAAAAAACAATCAATTTCCTTGAGTAGTCATTATTAAAAGAGCCTACCTCAACTTGGTGTTCGATGGAGTTTTTGTTGTACCTCTTCAGCTATCATTTCCTTCTCCTTGATGAGAAATTTACCTGAAACAACACAAGAGAACAACAGAACACGTAACAGAAAACAACAATGATCTATTTACTTACAGAGTCAAGGAATCATAAGCTATCAAGTATGTTTTACACAAGACATAGGAAATCATCATTGATTGTATTAAAATGACTCAAAAGCAAATCTTAAAACCAAACCTTAATGTCGCAAGCCTTCTCGAAGGGTCTAGTCGATATGTTTCTTCAAGAATTCACTCTCAAGAATGGATCTCCCAAATGGATGGTAACTCTCTCTCTCACTCACAAGCACTAATATAAAGCTAAGGCAATCCACAACCAATCACTAAACTATCAGCAATTCACACTGCAAACTCACACGAAAGCTAGCTAATTTGCTTCAAATCCAAAAAACAAGAACCTACCGATCATAGCAATGGGGAATGCTCTTATAGGAGGAGGAGCCTCCATGAAATGAGGGAGAGGGAGCTTATCCTCAAGGGAGGTTTCTCCAAGGGTGGAACTACCATCCTAGAGGAGGAAATGTGAACTCCTTTGACCCAACAACCTGCTCTAGAATCACCCAGAAGCATTATGTTTGAACTAATTCACCATATCTAGATTGTTGCGAGTCATATACTAGGGCTCAATGACAACGTCGCATGGAAGCAGTGCATTTAAAATAATCATCGCAAGAAGAATCTTGAGGACTTGCGTCGAGTTGTAAAATACGACCTTCGCAGGAAACTGATGTACCCCTACGACGACAGTGCGACATTATAGTTCAACACAGAGAATCGTTGCAAGAATAATGATGCTTAATTGTGACGATACAGAAACATAGGTAAAATGGTCAATATTCAGGATTAGAGAGAAATTTCTTGATCTTCTTAAATGAGTGAGAAGATACGGACATATTTATGTGATGTATGACACAACGGATATGTCACTCGAGAACTGAGATGAGGGCAGTGACAAATAACTATGTAACAACCATCCATGACGTAAGCCCAGTAAGTGAAACCTAGTGGGAAGTAAAGGGTGCTTTCAATAATGAGTCGAAAGGGACCAAACAGGATGATTTGGGTTGGTTGTATGTCCATACATGCAATCTCAGTAAAGCTCTCATTGGCGGAGGGAGGACCCACAGCCAGGCCATCCCGATGTTATGCTCCCAATGGAAGAAAGTGTCACCATAAGAGATGAGGCGCCAAGATAATGTGATTCGATGGTAGTAATTAGTGGACACGTTTAGGCTTATGAGGAGGATTAAGAGGGGCATGTTGTCCACATAAGCACAGTGCAGAGATCCCTATGGATAACCAAGCGAGCAGTTTGGGAATCACCAGGAGAGAGAAAGCAGGGTGACGTGTCCACTGAGACCCACCTTGAAGGCATTTGGCTAATACAGTGAATGAAGACCACTGGGTTTTTGGCGTGCATGGTGAATATGTGTGCGTGTATGTGTGTGTGTGTAAATATGGAACTATGAACACAGAATTAAAAAATAAAAATTTCTCCATTCCTCTTATGGTAACCTAAGGGGTCAGGTGACATTACAATATCTATCAATATTTGAATGAGAGATATTTTTCATATGAATACAATGATGATATACCCTCATTTAAATACATTCGAAACTCTAATATACACAAAGAAATAGTGAGACCAACCTTGATTTCTTATACATATATGATTCAATTGGAAACCAAACATATTGATTTGCTAACTAGTACAATCATTGAAAATCAATAGAATGTGGTCAACTCCTTCAGGCCAAATGACATACAAGCAATGTACCAAGTATTAGCACCTAAAAAAACTTTGATAATGATATATTGAATAATTTAAGGCAAAGAAATGCACACCTTGTCAATTAGAGATGGGTGTATTGATTAAACATTGTTGGTGTGAAGAAAATAAATTCCATTTAGAATGTTTTTTCTCATATTTTGTCTCTTCTTGTAAAATTCCTATAATTATGGTATCCATGTGTAGGATTTTTGGAGAGAATAATCCCTCTCACTTTAGAGAGGAATAGGTACCTATTATGCATAAAGTACTTGGAGGAGGCACTATTTTTTATTGGTCTCCTATCTTATCTATTAATCTCATAAAACAAATTGAAAAATTAGTTAAATAAGAACTAGGGGTTACCCCATAATTCTATATGTCTTCTTATCTTATGGATGAAATTTTTCTTTCATGCCCCCTTTCCTTTTATGAAATGGAAATGGACACCTAGATTTGGGCCCCGTCATATTTATCATTCGAATATTTGGTTTGAAATTTTCAAAGCCCACTTTTATGAAATATGTCACAGTGTTATAATTCCTTTACACGACAAATACTTTGGCCATCTAGCTCCTAGATTCACAGAAGAGAAAATGCAACGAATGGATGAGATTGGAGATTGGTATGTTCATGAAACCTTCTCTTATATTAGAATCTATGGTTGTTAAGCATCAACTCATGTCTTACCAAGATATGTACCTAATAGGTTATTCCTTGGGGAAATAACATATCAGTCTATAGGTACATGGATTACCAGAGACTTACAAATAGAATATAAGAGGATTTGGCTTATATTTCCTATCCATGTCAAGAATTATTCCTTGACAAATTTCAACCATGCAAGAGTGGAAGCTACAACATTGAAGGAAATCAATTTATCATGTACTCTTTTGAACAAACATGATCTTTTGAATATCGTTGCAAACCATAGTGACTCTATAACAATTTTTAAAAAGTATGCTAATGAAAATATACCTTTTTGTGATGTTTTCAAAAGATCCAAATCAATGAAGAGGTCATGACAAGAATTCGTCAACTCACTCAATATTTGATTGTTGAATTTTATGAATTGCAAAGGAGAAGAAAGATTTTCCTCTTACCATACTTCTTTTGAGACAACAAGGAATATAGTGAGGAAGCAACCAATGGTCCATGTTTAGTTTTAGTTTGTACATAGGAAAGAAGATCCTAATTAGAAAAGCTTCAGTTAGCACATACACAGGTAGAACTAGAAAAGAAATATTTAGTTCTTACTAAAACAACATCAACTCAATAGTTCTTACTAAAACAACATCAACTCAATAGTCTTAGGCTATTGAAGAACAAAGTTACAATGTTGAAGCAAAGAAATTTGAGACAGAGCATCCTCGAACTAATTCAACAGTAATGGAAGAAATTCTTATAGACAAGCTTCTAATGGAGAAGATATCACTACAAATTGACAAGTTTAATGAAGAGTGAAGTTTATGGGATGAATGGGCATTATATGAGAAAACCCAATTGGA
The DNA here is from genome assembly GCA_000404065.3 of Pinus taeda. Classification (NCBI taxonomy): domain Eukaryota; kingdom Viridiplantae; phylum Streptophyta; class Pinopsida; order Pinales; family Pinaceae; genus Pinus; species Pinus taeda. The sequence goes on from APFE030402044.1 coordinate 75,000, forward strand.
AGACATTCAGATTGTTCATGCCCAAAGCAAGGAACACATTATTGTTGTGCTCATTTAAGAAAAATGGAGGAAAAATCTTCAGAACAACCTGAAGCAAAATATTCTCAAATTGAGCCAAACCTCAATGTAGAACTTAACACTCCTTCAAAGGATGTTCAGCTTAAAAATACTGGGGGGAAAACAAGTATTGTCATCCCAAGAGTCATTTCAAAGATTCCTATTTCTTCCTTTCTTGGGGTCTCATCCCCAAATGTAATTCATGTTGATTCGTTAACACCTATAAAGGAAGAGTATAGAGCTTTTCATGACTACTTATTCAACAGTAAAAATAGATCAATTGTTAAAGGCCTTCCTAAAAGGAAAAGGATTGGTCAAAGTGAAGATATATTTTTCAGCAAATAATTATTTAGGATGTCTCAAAAATATATTGATGAATAATTTTTGAAAGAGGTTACTAAATCTATGGGTGTTTTTGCTTTAATTAATATTTGGTCTATTAATAATTTGAGATAGATATTAAGACAAAAGGAAAACAAGATTGTTGAACTTGAAACCCTTTTAGGCCAACAATATAAATAGTTTGGAGAATAGTTGCATCAAAGAATTGTTGAATTACAAAAGTAATATCAAATTAAAATGAAATACTTATAGAAATAATTAAAATATGAAATGGAAAAAATTCAAAAGTTTCCACTTCTACCATACATGAAGATATTATCATATTGAATAATTAAAGCTACAAGTCAAATAACTTCAAATAGGCAATATTGATATCAATATTTTTAAAGAAGTAACCCTAAACGATAATAAACAACTTGAGTTGGCTCAGTAATAGTTTTATTAGAATTAGAATTTATTTCAAGTTAAACAAATTTTATTAAATGATTTTTCTCAATCCATCTCTAAGAAGTTAACTGCACATACACAAGTGTAGAATAGCTTCAGAAAATTACTCTCATGGAAATTTAGGCATAAGTTGGCTCTAGGGTATCTTGCTAAGATCATAGAGGATGACCAACTAAAAACCAAAATAGCCTTAGGTAGTTGGGAAATGAATCTCAATCAATCTTAGACTTTAGTCACCAATGCTCAAAAGGATTGTTCTGTGATAATTGATGGGGATAAATGAGGCCTTGAAGGATTCTTTTTCGACAGCAGATTTTGTGAGGGATGCGCAGGAGGCTTTGCAAATTGAACTTGGGTTAGGGTTTTGACGTTGGGCACCATGGCAGGACGCGCAAGGGGGAGTGTTGCTCCCTCCTACAGTCAAGTAGTTACGGATAGAAGCAAGGATGCAGGAAAGCAACGTTTCAAGAAGCCTCTGGAGTAGGCAATAGGGGCAAGTAACACGGACACATTAGGAGGAAACAAACCTCATGAACAGGAAGGAGAGTAGCAGGAAGCTAGTAAGGAAAAGGAGAAAGGGGATAGCAGTAAAAAACCTACTTCTATAAGGACATCTGGGGTTTGCAAACCTAAATCAAACACCATTTCTTGGGTCATCTTGAGCGACCCTGCACTACAAGCGCATAGGGATCATATGATAGAACATGTGGTCATCTACAAATTCATGGGAATATGGTTAACGAAGAGGGTGCTGCATGTATAGATAAGGAGCCACTGGAAGCCAAAGGGGGAAATAAACCTTCATTTGGGATCCAAGGGATTTTTCACAATAGTATTCACAAGCCTAGAGGATATAGACAGAGTGTTTGAAGGAGGACCATATTTCTACGATGTTGCAGGCCTCTACATGCGGCCATGGATAATGAACTTTGTTCTGGAATGCGAGACATTTTCATCGGTACCGGTATGGATCAGACTATACTCCCTTCCTTTGGATTATTGGTTACTAGAATCGCTGAAAACAATAGGAAACAAACTGGGGCATTTTCTAAAGATCGCGGATGTGACTCCGAAAGGAAAATACACCTCCTTTTCCTGGATATGTGTGGAAATGGACTTATCTTGAGCACTTTTGGACGCAATAATTTTAGAAGTATATGATGAAGAATGGGTACAGGTGGTGGAATATGAGCACATCACATTTAGGTTCCGCAAATTCCATGAGCATGGGCATCTATATAGAGACTGCCCAACCAACAACATCGAGAGAAATGTGAAAACCACTGTGGATAAAAAATCTTGGGGGTTTTACCAAGGTTTAGGGCAAAGGGAAAGACAGAAAGAGGTCGTAAAAGAAGATCAGTGAGGGAAAACAACCGAGCCACAATAGCTTTAAGATCCTAAAAGAAGAAGAAGGAAACAAAGAAATGAACCAGGAAATGGAGAAAATTATCACTAAGAAGGAAAGGGATGATAGCATGGAAGATATCATAGAAAACATGATGGAGATAAATAGGGACCATGAGATGACTCCAAGTGAGGTGGGAATGGAGGACCATGAACTACAGGAGATTCTAAATAGGGAAAATCTGGATCTTGAGAAATTTCTGGAACAAGGAATGCCCAAAGGAGTGGACTTCTTGCCAAAAGAGGAATATGACAGGGTTCAACAACTCTTCCTATGGAGATCACAAATGAAGGGAACTAGATTCAAAAGAAATCATGAAAGCCAGGAACATAGAGGGATCAAAATGATGGAGGAGACACGAGCACAATCTCCAAAGAACCTAGGCAGGAAACAAGGAAGAAAAAGACAAAAGGAGTTGTTGAACGAATGTGGGAAACTATTGATTAAATCAGGTAAGATGAAAGAGCTTACCACTTACTCCTTTACAAACCTTTCTTAATGAAGCTCACAACCTGGAATATTAGAGGCATAAGAAAGAAAAGGAAACAAATAAATCTCAATACTAGAACAAAAGGAGAAAAACCAGATATGGTTTTTATTTAGGAGACAAAATGTTCGATGGATAAGATTAGAGAAAGTCTTAATAAATTTCTAATCAAGTATGAGTATCTAGAGGTTAAAGTAAAAAACTCAGCGGGGGGGGTTCTCACGCTGTGGGATCCACAGAAATTTGGAATCTTGGATGCTGAGGCATCTAGGAACTATCTTTCTTTGGTTTGTTAGCCTTTAGGTGATAAGGAGATATACATGATCACAAATGTCTATGGACCTCAAAAGAAAGAAGACAAACTCAAGCTTCTCACCTCCCTTGAGGAACTAAGAGCAAGACACCCTAATATGCCCTAGATCGTTGCAGGAGATTTCAATATGATAAGATCTCTTATAGAGAAAAATGGTGGTATCAGACAACTAGGCAGAGACTCCATGGCCTTCTAGAAATTCATAATCAACATGGGGTTAGTGGAAACTGGAAAAATAAATGGGACCTTCATCTGGAACAACAAAAGGGGAGGAGGTTCACAAGTCGCATATAGACTAGATAAATTTATTATCTCAGAGGACCTCTTTCTCTCAAACCCTGCCATAACAGATTCTTTTCTTCCCTTTGGAGCTTTAGATCATTGGCCTATACAGCTGGAAGCCACTTTTATGGGTACACCAAGAAACAGACTTTTCATGTTTGAGAATGCTTGGCTCTCTCATCCTGAATTCACCAGTAATATTGACAAATGATGGAGAGAGGATCTAAACATTCAAGGCAATAGAATGTTCCTGCTCCAACAGAAACTTAAACATATCAAATCCAAGCTTAAAGGTTGGAACAAAAAGGAATTTGGCAATATCTTCAAAACCAAAAGAGAAGCTGAGCAAAAAATCTAGGAGATCAATCAGATCAACATCACAGAGGGCTTTATAGAGGAATGGAAAAATCTAGCTGATTCTTTGCAGGAAGAAAGGGAAGAATGATGCTTGCAAGAGGAGATTTTCTGGAGACAGAAGTCAAGGATTCAGTGGATTAAAGAGGGAGAAACAAACACGAAGTTCTTTCATAAATCCACAATGGATCACAGGGCACACAACAATATCACAAAGCTCAAAGACTCTTAAGGGAGAGAAATAATTTCTCACATAGACATGGAACCTCTCATTGTACAACATTTCCTCAGTATTGCAGAGGAGCCTCTGGGGGATAGATATAGATTCATCAACCATTTCACTCAATTTATCCCTCAGCTGGTTACCAGAGAATATAACCACAATCTTAATAGGCTAGTGTCAGAAGAGGAGGTCAATGAAGTGATCAATAAAATGCAAAATGGAAAAGCTCCAAACCTGGATGGGTTCAATGTAGAATTCTTCAAAGCATGTTGGAAAACGGTCAAACATGATATCCTTGAGGTGGAGGAAGACTCAAGAAAATCCAAAAAGGTTTTGAAGGTTTTCAATGCTTCCTTCATAGCTTTGATCCCAAAAAAGGAAAATTCCATGAATCTAGATGGCTTCAGACCCATAGCCTTATGTAATGTGGTGCATAAAATTATTGCCAAGGTGATTGCCAATAGACTCAAGCCCCTTTTACCAACTCTCATCTCAGAGGAGCAAACAGGCTATGTGGAAGGAAGACAAATCCTCAATAATATCATCCAAGCTCATGAGGTGGCACACTCTCTCAAAAGCAACAAACATGCTGGTATGATCATTCAATTAGACATAGTGAAAGCTTATAATAAGCTAAGTTGGTCTTACATAAGGGCAATTCTAAAAGCCTATGGTTTCAACCAAAACTAGATAATATGGGTTATGGCACTAGTCACCACAACTAGTTTCTCCATCCTGCTTAATGGCACTCCTTTAAGAATCTTCATACCCTCCAGAGATCTCAGACAAGCGGATCCGCTCTCACCCTTCCTCTTTTTTCTCATGATGGAAGGGCTTGGTAGAGCGATTAAAATGGCTAATGATGAAGGAAGAATCCAGGGCATCAAACTCACCTTGGATGGAGCGGAAAACACACATCGACAATTTATGGATGACATAATGTTGCAGGGCTTACCTATAGTCAGGGAAGCCAGAACGATCAAACAAATTTTGAATGACTTTGCTATGGTTGATGGCACAGAGGTAAGCCTCAACAAATCAAATTTTTTTTTCTTTAACACTGACATTTCTATTAAAAGAAATATCACCAGAATTCAGGGGTTTCAAAGGGACCAACTACCTTCCAAGTATCTGGGCATACCTCTAATAGATAAACCTCTTAGCAAGGAAGTGTGGGAGCCAATTATAAATAAACTATAGGACAAGATCCGAAAATGGACATGCAGGTCTTTAAACTTGGCGGGGTGCCTTATTCTCACATAGGCTATACTGTAGGCTGTTCCTATATTTATGTTCTCAACTCTTCCTACTCCTAAAGGAGTTAAGCAACAGATCAGGAGCATACAAAGGGACTTTCTATGGGGTAAAGGAGAAGAGAAAAAGAAATGGGCTTTAGTAGCCTGGGATAAGGTCTGCAAACCCAAGAGCCATGGTGGCTTGGGGCTTCATGATTCGGAAACCATCAGTAAGGTTTCGGGAGCTAAACTCTAGTGGAGATGGATCAGGGAATCGACAACTCCATGTGCTAAGCTTTGGACACAAAAATATGCCAAGAATTGGTAGGAGAAAGATCACATTAGAATGTCAGGGTACATTAAGGGCTCCCACATTTGGACCTTTCCTAGGAAAATAAAAGTATTGTTCAGCAACATAGTTTTTGGAAAATTCAAGCTAGGAACCTAGCATGATTTTGGGAGGACAATTGGAAATAGGAAGCTAATTTCTATAAGGATGAATTAGCAGCTCTCAAGAATGACATAGACAACAAAGGTCTACTTATTGTAAAAGACTTCTGGGACCAGGAAAGGAACAATGGAAAATGGAGAACTTGGAAGGATCTAGGCCACAGTGAAGAGAGTCCTCTGAGTGCCCAGGCAAACTCTCTTACCTAGGATCTAGAGCATAGGAGGATTCCGGTATCATCCTTGCTTGACCAACTAAGATGGGGAAATAACACTGAAGGAAACTTTAACCTCAAAGAAGCTAAATAGGTAGTAACAAGATTTAACTATCTAAATCTTGATCAAGTTTGGAAGAATCTTTGGCAGAGCCCCCATTGGATGAAAATAAAGTTATTTATTTGGCTAGTTCATCAAAGGAAAATCTTAACTTGGGAGAATCTTCTGAAAAAAGGCTTCACTAGACCATCCAAATGTGACCTTTGTGGTTCACAAGAGGAGATGATGGATCACCTTCTCAACCTCTGCCCTTTCACCTCCATCATGTGGGAATGGGTGGCCTTAATATTTAGGCACACTGACAGGGTCAGACTCAGCATCCCCAACACTTTGAAGAATTAGAGGAAAAACTTCTCAGGGAATGAAATTATTAATAAATCCTAGACCCTAGTTCTAGGCTTTGTCAGAATGTCTGGAAATAGCACAATAGTCGGATCTTCAAGAACAAAGAAAGCAAGCCCCAGCACATAATTGACCAAATTTTAAGGAAGCTCAAAGATACAGTCAATAGCTTGTTGAGGACACTTCCTAAGGACCCTCCTCTACCCCAAGATGTGAGTATTCTACTACATTTGGGTCTCTAGTACATAAGCCCTCAAGGCATTATCAAGGGAGTGAACCAAATAAACTCAGATATAACATTTGGAAGCCTCCTCCATGTGGTTTCTTAAAGGTCAATATAGATGGAGCATATAAGGGCAACCCAGGGTTAGCTGGTTTTGGAGGTGTTATAATAGAAGAACAAGGGCAAATAAAGAAGATCTTTCATGGCCACTTGGGGAAGGCCACTAATAACATGGTCGAACTCATGGCCCTAGAGCAATGCTTGGAAATATTGGTGGATTCAGATTCACATAATGTCATCATTGAAGCATATTCAGAATTGATTATTAGAGCGGACAAGAAAATATGCAATGGTACATCACCAATAAAGTGTCGAAACACTGGAAGCTCTCGCAAGTCTTTCACCATATATACTCCCACCCGCAAACCTTAAAAATTGTAAGCTTTGTCCATGTGAAAATAAAAGCTAACATGGTAGCAGATCGTTTGGCAAATGAAGGAGTGATTAATAAGGAGAGGGACACCCGGCATGTCTGGGAGTTGTTACGCCTGGGAAAACTGTTAGAGAATTATCTCTGTCAGGCTGCCAAAGATATGGAGCAATGGGAAAGGTTGAGATCAACAGAGGAAGACCAAGGATACAGTGGCAGACTGATTCTGGAAGTGCTGTAGGTTTGTCATCTCATTGATCACTGTATGGATTAATGACGCACATTGATTCAGCTAAAAGCAGAGAAATTTGTGTTTAAGAGTAAATCCATCGAAAAGCAAAAGATCAACGGTGTAGGGAGGAAGGACTAGGAAGCATCCGATGGGTTGGATCAACGGTCATCACTCGGCGAAAGAGCGCATCAGTTAGTTCGCGAGGAATTGGTTTCTCATACCACAAGTGGTATTTTGGAAGGGGTCTAAGTGGTAACCCGTATTGCGAGGAAGGTATCTGATTCCACTCTTCAAGTGACACATAGCAGCGAGGAGAAAAGAGGATACTGCTTTTCGGGCAGGTATTCCTCGAGTTACTTCTCCACCTGAAATCTGCATGGACTGTTGGATCCATGAAGGGTAGATCAACGGTGGAGGGTTGGTTGTGCAAGTAGAAGGTCAGATGCGAATTTACGATTCAACATTGGTCGTTGATCATTGATTTAGTTGGACGGATGATTTCAAGGCATTTTACTGGGAATGTAGACCTACCATTTTTTATGGTATCGAATTTAATAATTTTGAAATCTGACCCTATGGATTGCGGGTCAGGTTTTTGTGTATTACCTGTGTTAGCCATATCTCCCGATAGAGGGGATGGTTTTGAGTTTTAAAGATTTAAAGCCAACTCAGCTTCAGATAGGTCATGTGGACCATTTTTGGGTAAACGTAAGGAAGTTTGGTGTAGCTTGTAAAATATGTAGTGCACTTGTTTCGGTTAATAGAAAGCTCCATTCTTACTAGACCAAAAAAAAAGATAATTGATGGGGATATGGACTTGTTGAACGACTTCAATATGGATAGCGCTCGATTCTTGAGTGAATCAATAAAAGGAGATGCGTGCATTTTATATGTACATAAGAAAAGAAAATACATTGAAGATATGATCAAAGAGCTTGATAGAGTCATTATTGAATCTGTCAATTAATTGCCAACACATCCACAAAGATACATAACAATCCCAAAGAATGCTTTTCCGAGATTACAAGCCAAGTTACTCAAGATTGAATGAAAACTATATGACTGTGAAATTAACATGGAAATTGATCCTCTATAATTAATTATCAAATTCATGAATATTCATGAACAATTGAAAGTTTACATGGAAAAGATTGAAGGAATCAAATTTCCATGATTTGAAGATATCCTACAAAAACATTAACAATTTCCATTATTAGATCTTGACTTTATCTTTTAATTTAATTTTTTTTCAGATAAATAGTAGAAAATTTTATTGTTAAGATATTTTATAATATATTTAATGAAGGCCCATAGAAAGTAGAAGGGCTCTGATCATTTTTCTAAAAAAACCTTTGGCTTTATTGTTCAAACTCTATTTTTGAAGAATCAAAGAACTAATTGTAATTTTGTTCTTTTATGTGTATGCGTGTGGTATTGTTATTCACATTTTGTTTTCTTATAATTGTTGATTCAAATCAATTTTATTTTCTTTATCAATCTCTCATTATTATTTATAAATGAGACTATTATTGCATTGATGTTAATCAATAGCTTTTTTTCACATTATTTTTCAGAATTGGTTGAGTGAATAATTATTGTATGAATGTTGTGATTTTCATCTCATTCATCAAATTGTTTATGTGAATGACGTGTAATTTATATTTTCTTTGAATAAAGGATGTTTAGATAGATGAACTACTTCTATTTTAAACAATCATCATTAGAAGTTAATACACTTCTAAATTCACTCCCACAATAGATTAGCTTTTTGTAGAATTTCTTAATTAGTGTTCATATTTTGTAACTAGAATAGTTTCAATTTAGATTTTAGGAAATTGTTCATAAATATATGATCAAGGATCAAAACACCTTAGTGGCAAACGGGCCCACATACTAGTGATAATTTCCGTACCAAATGAAAATAGGTATGATTTGGGACCTTGATTGGGCAATTTCTTCTATTGTTGACTTGGACAACATCCAAGCCTCAACACTCTACAAAATAAAGAATGTTGCGAATGGAAACATTGAGAAGTTCAAGGTGATGTTTGTGGCGAGAGGGTTCTCTCAGAAAGAAGGAGTTGACTATGAAGACACATTTTCTCCAATTTCCAGGTGCACTTTGATTAGGGAAATTATATCTTTAGCTTCATTTATGAGATGGAGGATACATTATATGGATGTGAAGGAAGATTTCCTTAATGGTTTTGTTGAAGAAGAAGCGTACATAGAGAAACCATAGGGAATTGAGGTAAATGGAAAGGAAACTCATGTGTGTAGGCTCCAGGAAGCCTTGTATGGACTAAAATAGGTACCACAAGCATGGTATTCTAGGATCAATGGATATTTGTTGAGTATAAGTTTCACCAAAAGTGAAATAGATCACTTTATATTATATATTTTTTGAGATTGATCTACTTATTTTGGTGTTATATGAAAATTATTTTTTTCTTATAAATGCAAAGAAGCTCAAAGAAATGTGCAAAGAAAATATGTTAGCTAAGTTTGAGATGAAGGAAAATGACATGATGCATTACATTTTGGGTTTAATATTTGGCAGAAACCAAGAAAGGTATTACTTGAGTAGGGTAAGTATATAGTTGACATCCTAAAGAGATTTTATAGAGAGGGTTGCAACCATATGGCAACACCTATGATCATCAATTTGAACGTGACAACTTCAAATTTAGAACTAGTGGATCGCACATTGTAGATGAAACTAATAAGTTCTTTAATGTATTTGATCAACACCAAATAAGACATATTTTACAATAAACACCTTGATTCAATTCATGGTCGATCTAACGCAGGAACATTGGGTAGTAGAAAAACATGTGTTTAGATATTGAGTGGTGCAATGAAGTATGGTATGAGATATCTCAGGAATGGTGAAGTGAAGTTGTAGGGATATACAAACTCATATTGTGAAGGAAATGCAGCAGATATGAAGAGCACCTCAAGATTTTTCTTTAATTTGGGATTAATGATAATATCTTGGTTCAACAAGAAGCATACTTTTGTGGAACTTAGCTCAACATAGGCAAAGTATACGGAAACTAGTTAGCGACTTGTGAGGCCATTATGCTTCGCATGCTACGTGTAAGTTTATTTGATTAGGAATTGGACTCCATTATGATTTACCATGATAATCATAGTTGTATTAAACTTTTTGAAAATATAGTGTTTCATGATAGGTCCAAGCACATAGAAATCATATATAACTTCATTCATACATGATTCAAAAGAGAGAAGTGAAGCTCCAATATATTCCCATTGATCAACAAGTAGATAATATTTTGACCAAGCCCTCAACAAAAGGTGAGTTCAAAGAATTCATAGATAAACTTGGATTGGTGCATAATTTCTTCCTCGCTAAGAGGCACTGTTGAGAATATAACTCAAGTAGGAGCTTCTTACGCAGCTTAGGTGTGAATGTGCGAGAAGAAAGTTGAGACAACTTCTAGTGACCACTTTGTAAAAGTGGGAAATAATACCATCTTGTAATTTTACTTAATTAAATAAAAGTGAAAGTCATTTTTTTCTATATTCTTCTAGTCCTAAAAATCTACCTAAAATATTCTAGAGATTCTATAATATTAGTGAATTATGTTTATTAATCTTAGCCACACACTTCATTGTTGTGATAAGATGGGTTGCTAGGATTAAGAGGATTGGTTTCTAATATATAGAGAATTAGTTGTTAGGATTGAGGAGACTAGTTATTTACTCCCAAAGTTAAAATAGGACAATATGGGAGAAGTTGACACACATAAGAACACTTAAGAGGCAAATAGTAAGAGAATAAGAAGAGTGCATATGAGAGGAGAAATTCTAGATCCAATATAACAAACAACAAGAAGGAATTCGTACAACAACAATATCGTATAGTTGTACAATTGTAGTTTTTTCCTTCTTTCTTCATAATAGTCCTACTCCTATTTTAGTAGGTTATACTTATTTTTTTTAGAGTATTATGTTTACCTTGCAACTAGTAAGTTACAACACGCTGTGGAGATACCTTGTAAGCTTTGGTCATTGGAATGATAAGATTATTTGAAATGAAATCATTGTGCATGTGCATTATCCATTTATTACTTCCATTGCTCATTTTTATATCCATATGTGCGATTGTTGCATGTTCAAAAATATTCATTTTTATGATCAAATATGTTCATATTTGATTTATTTAATTAATAGAAACATGGGACAACAATTATCTAAGTCCTTTGGAAATTTTGACAAGTGGTAGTACCCACAATTTTATTCATAAGTGAGTAGAAAAGGAGACCCATTGTTATGCCCATGCAATGCATAATATTCATATTATGATGACAAATGGTAGCAAGTACGAGAAGGTTAGATTTAAACTAGGGGGATACATAATCAAATCCTACATGTTTAATACTACGATGTGTTAGTTGGAGCATAATGGCTATGAACATTGGCCCAGTTATCATGGACTTCTAATAATTGTACATGAGATTTAATAAATATGGCCAACAACATACACTCAAGGCGCTCAAATCTGACTCTTCAGAAATAATCAAACTCTCATTGCATGGAAAGATTATTAAATAAAGGCTTGGCCTCTATGGAATTATTTCCCAATTCAACATTGATCAAGTTGTTAATAACCTATCATAAGAGATCCACTGTAATTTACTTGACGATGACTAAGAATCAATAAGTGTTTGGCACATCTTGTGGTTACCCCATTCAAGAGGTGAGCATGATCATGGTACTCCATTGATTCTACGCAATCAACCACCCAACGTGCATCCTTACAGGCATCCTTTTGCACGAAATAATGAAATTGAAAAGATTATCCAAGAGCTATTAGAAGCGATTTTTACTGGTCCCAACACTAACCTTTACTCGTCATCAAAGATCATTGTATTTTAGAAAGGAGGAAATAGGTGCATGTTTGGATTTCCATGCTCTCAACAAGCTAACCAAAGACAATTTTCAGATCCAAATTATTGATGAGATCCCATATGACCCTATTACCCCTCTTTCAATAGGGGAACCTATATTTACTATAGAATTATTAAACATCATTGTAAAACCAAGGTCACAAGTCAAAAACCATGTAACATGTAAGGCCCTATAGAAATCCTAGACCTTGTGTCATATTTTTTAATTTTGTTTTGGTTGGACCATGCACGATCCCTTTTAATTCATTTCAAGTTCCTTTGTCCTAGATAGGAATGGAGGACCTTAGATCGACTTGTATGAGGATTCATGGTTTTATGGGAGCCTTAATTACATAAGCGTGATCACCAGTGTAGGGGTTAGTCGAACCCATGTCAGGTGCACCTCACATGGTTATGAGTATATAGAATATATAGGTGGCCTTTGCTTTGGTGTTATATCCCTCATATGTTTCTCAGACATGGTATAAGTTATATAGTCAACTAAATTTTTCATGCTTCCCATAGTAGTTCATGTTTCCCAATAAAATCCAGTCTTAGAAGTCAAAAACTGAAGAGGTGTCTGACTACAGAACTCAGTGAGAGGATGACATGCCATATGATTTTTTTCCATTTGAATAAGGAATTTTGAATAAATGGTTAGTCAAATCCAACCAATAGGGGTGCAAAACTTTCTAGGGGCATAACAGGTGGAGCGTTGTAGTACTTTGGACATGCATTAGGACCAAAGTTATATATTTAGAGAAAGAAGAAAAACCCAAGTTTCAATTTATTTTTTTTCCTCAAGGGCATTGAAGATCCCCAATTTGACCATGATTAAGGGGGTTTTACTGGGATTATTTGGAAATTTCTTGAAATTTTTGAGATGATTGAGCATATAATGTGGCACTAGGTGGAAAATTGTACCAAATAGGATGAAATTCTTTCCAAAGTAGGCTAGGACGTTGGAGCAATAAAAATATGGTGTAATTTGACCCACTAATCGATGGAAAATTCAATTCAAAGAGAAAATATTTATTGGAGAAGTCAAAATACTTGTTGGAGGTTATTATTTCTGAGAAGATAACCTTATGGAAAAGAAAAAAATAGTTGTTGCAAGTTAAGTTGTTAGTCTTCCTCAAGGAGAGAGAACTACCAAGGATGGTCAACTTCATTCCCAAGACAATTTAAATTCCAACAAGGAAAGAGTTAGGGTATTCAAGAAGGATGTTGGAGGAGAGATAGCTACCATTCATCATCAAGTTGAATTATAAAAACATTAGCAAGGGAACATTGGACTATCTTGGTGGTGATGAGGCAATTCGACCTACCTAGTGGGAAAAATCAATGTAATAAAATATCATTTCTTTTCTAGAGTTGACTTAGTCTCCAAATTAATTATGGATCACAAGTCAAATAGTATTATTTTAATGGAAGGAGGAAATTAATCATTAGAAAAGTTTAATAAATGGTTATCTCCTCCTACCATTTTATTTTTTTTTACTATGATGTCGTTTGATTCCATAATAAAAAGAAAGCAATTTGCAAAAAAAATATTCTCATGTATTAAGTACTGAGTTGATTCTTTTATTCTCTTATTTCTTGATTTTTCACCTTTATCATTGTTATTTTATGAAATTTGTTTTGTATATACATTTTTTTCATCACGAAATCAATGTAGATATCCATTGAGGGACAAACGGTTATGTGGAAGGGAATATTTCCATCTTTCCATTTGCTAGTCACTAATAATACACTTTTCCAAATGTTGGGAAAGTCGTCTAGGGGGAATATCCATCTGAAATCATGGGATATTAATGTGACTATTTCTATTTTTAATGGGACATCTCAAATGAGTAGGTCCTCTTAGTGAGTTAGAAAACTATGTGGACAAGTTCAAGGCTAAGAAAGTGGGATAGTTTCATCCCCAACTCCTCACTATTTAGTCTCAAAAGGGAAAGATTAACAAAGGAATGGTTGTGTTCACAACTCTACTAACTGGTAAATCTAAAATAAAAAGGTAAAACCTCACTCTCCAACCCTCTAGTTATCTAAAAATTCTAAATAATTTCCTTTGTATTTCATGTACTAGGTTGCTTAAAATTGTACATATTTCTAGCTAATAAAATCTTTATGAGACTTAATTCAAATTTTAGCTAAGGGATAGATATATTTGGTTTTCTTGAGTTTATTTTACATATTTTACATGGATATATCTAGTTTAAGTGTGCATATATGTAGGAAAACATTTTTGTAGTGGGATTTCATACTGCAAATTTCCACTATCTAACACTCAAGAAAGCATCATTATACAAGGAAGTACATTATTTTTTCATTATTTTAGCTCAAATACGATTTAGTATATTTTATCTTATATATGTACCTTAAATTTATTTATTTCATCATTTTAGAAATTTAATTTATAACGGAGATAATTTTGTGTGCAAATACCCAAGGGGTTTTGATCTAAAGACCTCTAGTAGTGAATTTCTAGCTGATTGGAAATTCAATTTTATATCAGGTCCAAAGCTTAAAGTTACTATAAATTAATCAATCTTTAGTATTTAAACTCTCCCATCCCTAGATCCAAGGTCTAGAAGTGTTCATACAATTCTAGGGTCATTTTAAAGGGTTTTAGCTTGTTAATTTATGCATTTATTATGAAAATTACTTACATGTAAAAATAGGGAAGCAAGTTGTTTTACACAACCACCCTCTAACCAAGTGTTTAATTCATAAAATCATTACATATATGGTTAGTTAATTTTCTGTACACTGAATTTTATTGGGGACACTCTAAATATAATCAAATTTGAGTGTCTTTTACTTGTTGTTTAGTATTATATTTGCATATCTGCAAACCCATCAAAATAGGACAATGAAAAAAATTATATGATAACTCATCTAACTAGGTGAAAAATCATAGAAATAAGTATATTTTTTGTACATTAAATTAGACTGCTTACATGTTATATTTTGTCAATATTTAGTGTACTTGTTTGTTGCTTTGGTACTATATATATTGCATATTTTATGACTAAACTAGTAGGAAGATAGTGTAAAACTCCTCCTTTCAATGATCACACCCCATTAAAGGCATCAGTCTTGTAGTGGTTGGTTGGAGTTAGCTCATGGGAATCCTCCCATAGCCCTATGCTAGGAGTTTGGATTAAACAGTGGGGACCTAGCCTTAGGTAATAATGGGCCTTTATCATGTGTGTATTGATGATAGCGGGTTGTACAATATCTTCAACAACCTAATAAACAGGGCACTAATAGAACCTTACGATTCCAATATTTTCACTAAATAGGAAATTCAATAGTTAATACAACCTTTTGCACTGATGAACACTATTATGGTTTTTTAATGAGGGATTTAGCCTTTTCAATCCCCCATACACTTTTAAGAGCCTTATGAACAATACTTTTCAACCTGCCCTTTGTATTTTTGTTCTTGTATTCTTTGATGATATCTTAATCTATATCAAAAGCACGGGTAGAAAATATGAAGCATGTTGATAGAGCCTCCCAAATCCTTTGGGATAACTAGTTAACTAGTTCTTCCTCAAATGTTTCAAATATGATTTTGGTGCTTCAAAGGTATAATACTTGGGTCATATTGTTAGACAAGAGAGGATGTGAGTGGATTCCAAAAAAAAATTAGATATGCAAGACTGGTAATGAACAAATACTTTAAAAGACTTATGTGATTATTACTGATGAAAATTTCTATTGAAAATTAATAAAAATTATGGATTAATTGCAACCTCCTTAATCACCTTGCTCAAGAAGATTTCCTTGCATGAAATGAGGTGGCCGATTAGACATTTTACACCTTAAAATAAGTCATGTGTACGAATTCAAACTTATTTGTGTCATATTTCACCAATTTCTTTCTCTTGGAATGTTAAGTTTCAATAGGAGGCCTTGGCATTGTATTGATGCAAGAAGGGTACCCTTGACATTTACCAATAAATAGTTGTGAGACAAAAGCTTAGGAAAGTCAACTTATGAGAAAAAGATGATGTCCATCCTTCATGTCATTGATACTTAACACCGATTTCTCATTACGAGGTGCTTCCATATCAAGACAAATCACCATATTTTAATGCATTTTCTAGAATAGAGGTTATCATCCCTAAAGTAGCACAAGTGGTTCACTAATATTCTTAGGTATAATTATGATATCATATATAAGAAGATAAAAACAATGTGGTAATTGATGCTTTGTGTACAAACTACAAGGTCAACAGATCTCGCTTGTCTCTATTCTTACATGTACTTGGTTATCTTGTTGAA
Source organism: Pinus taeda (assembly GCA_000404065.3). NCBI lineage: Eukaryota > Viridiplantae > Streptophyta > Pinopsida > Pinales > Pinaceae > Pinus > Pinus taeda. The sequence continues at coordinate 91,307 of APFE030402044.1, forward strand.
TCTCACCAATAACAGTTAGCATATAATAGGGTATTTCAACTCATAAATAAGCCTCAAATGGACCCCAATATCCCTAAAGGATATATTTGGTAGTAGAAAACCTTGTATTGTAAAGGAACATTTTAATGGTGTAGAATTCTACTTTAAAATAAAGTGTGTTAGAGGAACTACATTCATCTATGGCAATGGGTCATTCTTACTTTCACAAAACCTATACACACATTAAGTAATATTTCTTTTGGGAAGGTATGGAAAGAAAATTCCAGGCCTTTGTAGACTAATGTTTCTTCTCAAAGGAATATGGTGGAGATGGTGAATACTCTTAGATAATTGCTACAATTTTTATACTAGTGATTAAATGGATAGGAATTTCTATTGATTTTATTATGGGCCTTAAAACAACTATTAACAATTCAATAATCATGGTGGTAGTTTATCACCTCTATGCATATGCTCATTTTTATGCCTTATCATACACATTTACACCCTCCATGGTGGTTGTAGCTTTCATGGATCAAATTCTTAAGTTACATGGTATTTACACTTCTATTGTGTTTTGTTGTGACCCAAAATAAAATTCACAACAATTGTTTAAAATCCAAGGTGCTCAATTGAGCATGGGACAACATTTCATCCTAAAAAAGGGTCAAATACAAGTAAATAAAAAATTCCTGGAAACTTATTTGAGATATGTTTCTTCAAAGATGGAGCACTAATGGGCATAGTGGCTACCCCTTGTGGAATGGTGGTAGAATATGACTTATCATGGCACTAAGGAAATGAAACCATATGAGGTAGTTTTTGGCCAAAAATTCCCTTTGGTGGCTTCATATTTACCAGTAACATATAAGGGTCAAGCAATAGATCACATGCTTTACACTAAAGAGGCCATTTTATGCACCCTCTAGGAAAATATGGTAATGGATCAAAATCACATGAAGAAACAAGATGACCAACATTGATTTGAGCATTCTTTTACAAAAGTAGAGTAGTTGTGTATTCACTTTCAACATTACAAGCAAACCTCTCTCAAGGATAAAGTCCAGCAAAAACATGTGCCACAATTCTATGGATGCTAACAATTCCTCTAGTGTGCTAGATAATTTATCTACAAATTGTCTCTTCCAACCAACTCTAAGATATACCTAATCTCTTATGGTTCTTTTTTAAAGAAGGTTTTGGGGTAAAATTGTCGCATTCATTCTAGTCTTCTAGAACTTGATGAAGAAGGGTCCATCTGGTTCCAGCTTGAAGTAGTATTGGGCACTTGAGAAGTTTTTATCTAGTGGAAAGATATGTGGCTAGAAGATGCCATTTAGGAATCAATAACTATTTTATAATACCATCCACACCTCTAGCCTTGAGCATAACACTACTTTTGAAGTGTGTTGGTGGGGGGGGACGCGTCGGGGGGGCGGGGGGCAGGGTGCTAGAAGGGGAGGTTAGATTCCTACCTTAACGACCTCTCTACTTTGGGTACTTAGCAGTTAGTCAATCAATGTATAAGGTCATATTATTTTATTAAGTATCATTAAATAGTTAGTAGGTAGTTACATAATGTAAATAGAATCATTTTGATTAATAAGTCCTGCTAGGTAGTTGGTATCCATTATTGACAAGAGCACAAATGGCTAGTATTTTTGTTATTAAGAAGCTATTCATAAAGCTACAAGGTTGTGGAATTTTTTCTCAAGTGGTTATTATATTGGAGCATTGCTTTAGCATATTACCCAATCGAAGAGGCTTGTAAATAATGCTCCCATTTGGAACTATCAATACAAGACTATGATCTTCATATCCCATTTCATTTTCTCTGGTATTTTCTTTTTGGTACCTATATTTATCTGAATATTGTTCATATTTTGTTATATTTTTTGGTTAAGTATATTAAATTCAGGATAACTCAATCTTAGCAATTTTAGGATGTGATTATGTCATCATTGGAACTACCAAATTTGGAGATTTACTTTGTGTTATAGGAGTTGGCCCAAATCTTCCATCTATTTACCACATCATATATATATGCTGAGAAAAGGTTGGCTTTGGCCATACCGATTGGTTGTAAGGAAAATTAATGATGGTTTTGTTGTAGCAACTACAACCACTCTCCAAAATTTTGCCTTAGCTTCGTTTTGGACCCTCCCTACCAACCATCTTTGTTGGCTTGACGGGCCCTGACTTAGGTTCAACGTTAATTAGCCAAGAAAATCCCTACAGTACTGGCCCTTTCGGCATCAATCCATGGAGCGCAGACTAAAGTCTCACCCAAAGCAGTATGGGGGATGCAGGAACCAAGTTTCCACACCTAGAGATGGTAGTGATGTCGTTTTATACCCTAAACCTTCCTTTACACAGGTCAAATAGCCTTTTAGGTCTTATCAATATACTCCTCTTAGTCATCCTCTAAACCTCCGTGAAGGTCTACGACTATCCTTCGCATACCCTAGATAGGTAGATCAAACACTTACGTGCCTCTATAACTACTCTTACTTCTATATTTATCCAGATTAGCTTAAGTATGTGATAACATCAGCATGCATTAAGATGATCTTCGCATAAATAGACATTCTTACTTGTGTTCGTATAACAAAGAAAAACATATGAATTCATGCATCAATACAACAATAAGACATAAATCCAGTATTCATCATAACATAATCATATACATTTATAAGAGAAGTAAAATAGATCATACACAGATAATTCCAGAATAATTCTCTTTATTGATGCTTTAGATCTTCTTTACATACTCTGACCACCCTACGCACACAGTTGCACGGGTCCACACACTCAGTTGTGGACTTCTACCCTAGGCCTCTATGCACATAGCTACAGAGCCTCTTTCCTATGCTACGACTCTTTGCTCTTATTTCTCATAGACCCATTACATTCATTAATGACTCAAAACATACCAAGACTGAACTGCCTTAGACTCTTCTAAGACTTCTCTTTTTATACAATCCCACGGTCCACGAACCATGGGTAGATCTCCTAAAGCCAACATGACTTACATAAACTAAGGGTGGAAACCCTTTATGACACTTCACATCTTCACACTCCGCAACCACAAAATGAGGAGACTTTACACTTTTTATACAAATGCTTGGGCTTTCTGCTCCGAAATTTGGGTTTTTAACCCCAAAATTGACCCTAGGTAACTCATTCCCAATAGGCCCACAACAAAATATGGTGACTCGCCCCCGAGTCACTCTGTTGACATGGAGATCTTGCCGCGAAGACCTCCCAGCTCCACTTGTACCACTGTAACTTCGGCAGCACACTACGTTGCCACCTGCTTAACCCATTCCACCAACTGCTTCGTTGTTGGTCCTGCGCCGTCTGCCTTGACTTGTTGTTGTGTTTCCTATAGGCTAGCCAATTTTCCCTTAATGGTGGCAATGAGCACATAGGCCTCACCAGCCAAGGCCCCAATATGGCCTTCAGTACTACCTCTATTCACTATGTTGCGTCCACATGTTCCTTCAGTCCCTTTGCTTCCTGCAACTTGGCTAACCTCTATGTGATGGCGATGGTGCGTGTCGTCTCTCTAACCTCATCGTACTACTACTGTAATTCCCTTGCCTTTGTTGTGAACCTATGCAGGTTGGGATCTTCCTACAGACTGGTAAGGACCTCGAGTGATTGCTCAAAGAGCACAGTTCAATTTGTTACCAAGGCATCTACGGTAGCAAATTCATCCTTGATAGCTGCCTCGTGCTGCTTTCTAACCTCTAGTGGAGTTGAAGGTAGGGCCTTCAACTCAAGCTCTATGATCTTAAGGTTCATCTCAAACTGAACCTTGGCCAACTCTGTCTTTGTGTCGCTCACACTTGCAGCGAGCTTCCGAATTTTGGCCTCCACCGGCACTTCCCCTGGGATATGTAGCTTTGGAATGGTTCAACATGATTCAGTGACTACTGCTACAGTGTGCCAATTCTTCTGTTGCACCTTCTTCCATGTTTCAATTGTTGAATTCTTCTCACCGAATAGCTGCACATTCTTCACCTTTTCTTCGTTGATCACACTTAGCACATGCTACTCTCGAGCCTGAAGTTCTTGAGAGTGCTGACAATAACCCTGTCAGCTTCCATTTCTGCAGTCAAAGCTCCATCTGGAAGTACGAAGACCCTGGGATCCAAGGAGTGGACCATCTCCGCTACTTCAGAGGTCCCTGGCGCCAAACTAGTTGACATTGCGCTACCCCGCCCGACACTAGTCTGCAGTTTAGTAGTTTGGATCTGCAACTCGCGCATACCTGTCTGAATGGCAACCAATGTCTGTCACAGTGAACGCAATTGTAAAGGGATCATGTGTGCAGGTGTCATTCAACTTCCTGAGATCTACCTATATCCTTATTTGATCCTTTTGCTTCTTTTCCTAAACTACTATTGGGCTCACCCAATCAAACTCTTCTATTGGTTCAATAATACCTGCTACAAGCATTTTATCCAACTCTAAGTGGACCCTTTATTTATACTTCGGATTGAGGCGGTAAGGCCTCTGCTTGATCGGCTTTGCATCTGGTTTCAATGTAATTTTCATAACTCCCAGGTCCCCTACTATCCCTTTCAACTATGAAAATGTCGTAGGGAACAAGTCTTGATATTCGCGGAGCAATTCAACGACCTTATCTAATGTTGCGTCATCCCAGTAGTCCCCAATCTTTGCAAATTTCGGCTCCGCCTGTGTTCCAATGTTCACTGAATGTCTTGTTTTTAGCAGCGCAGTGATATCTGGATTTTCTATTTGTGGTCCTTCAACTTCGAGGTGACCTTCAGTCTCTGGGATATCAATGTTCCTCATATCCTTGTCCTCTTCTTTGGTAATCACATTGTAGCACTCCAGTGCGTGGCATAGCTGGATGGTCCAATCCAGTTGAATTAAGTCCAAGGGATCCTGTGACACTCTGAAGATTGCTACCTTGACTTCCTGCAATACCTCATCAATACTTTTAGATCCATCCTCAAAGCTAAATTTCATCAAGTATCCCTATTATAAAATGTCCCATTCTTCGGTGTCATGGCAGAGCTCTATTTCCAAGTACCAATTCATCGGTATTACATCCAAAGTATGACAAAACAGATGCACCCATTTAGGTTGAGGATTTTCTCCATAAACCTTAGTCCATTTCGCTAGGTGATCATGTGGATCATCCCTTCCATCATATTTCTCTATTAGTCACAATTGTGGGTGACTAAACCGTAATCTCATCATCTTTTTGTACACGTCCCAATCATTAAAATTGTCTTTGTGCATACCCCACCATCTCGCAAGTGTAGCGCGCAGTGCCCAATCTAAAGCCTAGAAGCGATGCTTCTCTCGAACTTCCCTTTCGAATGCATCCAAAAATTTATCGACATTAGTTAAACCATCATAATGGGGTAGACTCCTTACCTCTGATGATACACAGTGTAGCGACTTGGTCATCATATTACAACACAGTGTAGATACTTCATGCAATCGATTCTGTCAGTGCTCGAACTCCTCATCTAAATCTGATGTGCAAGAACTTTCACGGTCCCAAGTAATGCATCCATCTAATATTGGATTCACACAATCCTGATCTCGCGTTGTTATCTTATAAATCTGATCCAAATCATCATCACTTTCATAATCATGGACCGATGCAGTATAGCGTGGTCCTTTTGTTGGATCCAAGGGCACTGCTACGCAGAGAGATTTCTTCTCAAATTGATTACCCCATTCCTGTTAGTAGCCCAATCAATCCCAAGGAGCACAGGGTAGGGATTCTTGTCATCCACAATCTCTATCACTTCAAAATCATCCAATGCACTCGCGCCCTCAATATCAACTGTCACTCCCTACAATCTTGCCATGGGAATGATTTTCTACTGATTTCCATTCTTAACTAAATCGAAGACCACTGCAGTGTAGGTCTCCCCATCCTTTCCCATGCTTGTTTAGGAAAAACATCCGCGTCTGACCCTAGATCTAGAATAACTTGATCCATCTCATATTCTCCTATCTGTGCAGTGAGCCTCATCTCATGCCCCATTCTTGTCTTATGCTTTCTAATCTTCATGACTACGTGTGGTCCATCATGAGTGTTTTATTTTCCAGTGCACTTATTTATCAATTGTTGCAGTCCTTTCACATCCCTAATATCACGCAACAGCTTCATACAGGTCTCCAAGAAAGTAGTAAGCATGGAAGGGTCCATCTCTTCAGCTGGATTCTCCTAACTTCCTAAGGTAGAGGCCTCAGCAAAGCTTTTCTTTGCTTCCATAAACATTTCCCTTGCATGCTCTATATCAAACCCAATTTCCTTTTATGGAGCTTTGCGGACCCATTAACTTTCTTCAAGTTTCTTCCCCTTATCTTCGCCAATCATCATTCCACTCCACAGCACAATATTTACCTTAGGATCCTCCTTGTGAGGTCCGGCCCTCATCATCTGTAGGTTCTAAGTCGGCTGCTGAGGCTGCGCCCCCTTTTTGTGTATCTTAGCTAATAATATAGGGCAATCCTTTGTCGCATGGTCAAACTGAATACAACATTGGCATGACAGACGTGTCGGGTTCATGCAATCTCGTGTGTAGTGTCTTGGTCCTCCACAGTTGTAACAAATGACCTGTCCCCGCCTCTACCAGGTCCTCCTCCACCTTGGCCTCGTCCTCGCCCCTGATATTCACCTCGCATTCCCCCAACGCCTTGGTCCAAAGGCCAATTTTTTTCCTGCACCCTATATGCAAGCGTTCTATCCATCTTTAGCTCATAACTACGGCAATTACACTCATCATGACCCACCAATTGATAGAAGTTATAGAAGAGTTGTTGCGATGTCTGCACAAATTTCTACAACAAATGGAAATTGTCTGTTGCATGTTTTCCAGCTACATGACAGATAGCACACCGTAGCGCGGGCCCTGTACTTGGCCCTACTTGAGCTTTCAGCCTTAGAGGCAATCCCCCTGCTGCAACATAATTCGTGAAGACTAGACAGTGATCTTTGTCATGCCCCTGACTTTTTCACTTCAGGCACCAAACTTCTTCACGCACCTCTTGCTGAACTATTCTATCTTTCTTCAGACTTTGAAATTCTAGGCACAGGTTCTGCAACTACACATGGATCTGATGAACCCCTAAATTAGCATCTTACATCGATCTTTCATGCAATACCATTGCAATTTCCAGGGCTTCCTCTTGGGTTCAAATATTTTACTATGACAAAACAACCCTTAGATGATGCATGAGTGAAGCCACAAACCATTCGTTGTACTGCCCATCCGTAAGATTCATGTTGGCTTCACGGATTGTGCCCTTCAACCTCTAATCCAAATCTCAGGGTGTCTCACCAGGATTCAACATGATCTCCTTGAATCCCACAATTGACTGAGCTTCAAATTTGGGCCTACTAAATTCCTTATTTAGTGCGGTCTGAATATCTGCTAATGAATCCATCGAGTTATCAGTGCAGTACTTAATGTACCATGTTAGCGCATGTTCCTACAAAGCAATAACCAATGTTGATTTCTTCATTTGATCATCTATAATACCCTAAGTTTCCCATACGACCTTCGCGATGAACCAAAATTGGTCCGGGTCCTCAATTACCAACACCTTGAACATAGGAAATTTTACTGAATTCGCCATATTGGATGGTAGTGAAGGTGGCGGTGGTGTGGGTGAAGGTGTATGCGGCGGAGGTGAAGATGGATGTGGTGTGGGTGGATGGGTTATTCGTGGGAACCCTTTTCTTATCAATTGAATAGTGCTCTGCGGAGAAGCCTATGCTACTTCTTCGTCGTCACTTAGAGGAGGTCCAATCAGTGGGTTATATTCAAGGAATATTTTCCCTCTATCCCTGAAGATATTTCCACTTTTCATACCTCCAAACATCAAGGTAGTTTCATAACTTGCATTTCACACAAGAGCATCTTAATCCAAGTACTTAAAAACCTTAAATACTTACCTCATGGTCCCTTGAAGAAGCGGCGCTCTGCTTCGTTGTAACTGACCGAAGTATCGACCGTGAACTCTATCACGAATCCTCCTATGATACAATCGAGCCAATTATTGACAACGCGTGTGATCTTATCTTCAGAGGCTTCTAACTTCTGCACTAACTACGGGGTCTAGAGTATTGCATTGTCAAGCCTCCACCTTCCTTTCTCGTCTACCAATTTCGTGATCCACTCGTATAATTCAACCGGGAAGGAACATAAGAAGATTTTGTGTCTCGATATATTTCCAATCACTGTTCTTTCGTCAATTTGCGGATTCCTGTTTTCTTGCACCACAAATTCATGGATCTTTCTATCCAACCAATCTTCTATCTCCTTCTTAGTTGGATTCCAATGATGCGACATCACACATCTCTTTATGTAGATCACGGTCCTAGCAATGGAACCATTTGTTGGTTTGATGGGCCCTAACCCAGGTTCAATGTTAATTAGCCAAGCATATCCCTACACCATTGTCCCTTTCGGTATCAATCCATAGAGCGTAGACTGAAGTCTCACCTGAAGCAGTATGGGGGGATGCAGTACCCAAGTTTCTGCACCCAGAGATGGTAGTGATGTCATTTTATACCCTAAACCTTCCTTCATGCAGGTTGATTAGCCTTTTAGGGCTTATTGAGATACTCCTCTTAATCGTCCTCTAAACCTTCGTGAAGGTCTACGATTGTCCTTCGCGTACCCTAGATAGGCGGATTAGACACTTATGCGCCTCTATAACTACTCTTACTTATGTATTTACCTAGATTATCTTAAGTATCTGATAACTTCAACATGCATTAAGATGATCTTAGTGTAAACAAATATTCTTACTTGTGTTCGTATAACAAAGAAAAACATATGGATTCATGCATCAATACAACATTAAAACTTAAATCCAGTATTCATCATAACATAATCATACGCATTTATAACAGAAGTAAAATAGATCATACACAGATAATTCTAAAATAATTCTCTTTATTAATGCTTTAGATCTTCTTTACATACTCTAACCACCCTACGCACACAGTTGCAAGGGTCCGTGCACTCAACTGCAGACTTCTACCCTAGGCCTCTATGCACATAGCTGCAGAGCCTCTTTCCTATGCGAAGACTTTTCTCTCTTAGCTCTCACATACCCATTACATTCATTAATGACTCAAAACATACCAAGACTGAACTGCCTTAGACTCTTCTAAGACTTCCCTTTTTATACAATCCCATGGTCCACAGACCATGGGTAGATCTCTTAAAGCCAACATGACTTACATAAACTAAGGGCGAAAAACCTTTATGACACTTCATATCTTCGTGCTCCGCGACCACAAAAACCTGAGACTTTACACTTTTTTATACAAAGACCTGGGATTTTTGCCCCAAAACTTGGGCTTTTAACCCCAAAATTGACCCTAGGGGACCTGTTCCCAACAATCCTTAGTAGCATGTCTTGCATTGTCAAGTACATAGGCCTCATGGGTTTTTCAGCAGCTTGCCAACTTGTGCATGTTAATTTGCTTCACTCCCCTCACAGGCTGCCATTCCGGACTTGGGCCAGCTGTTGGTTGAGCAGATCCATCAAAAAATTGCGCAATTTTGGAGGGGAACCAACCTTCCCTCCATAAATTGCGCAAATCTAATCGACAGCCTGTTGGGCCTAGAAATTTGCGTAATGCAGTCAAACAACCTTCCTCAAGAAAATTGCACAATCTGGCTTGACACTACAACTTAGCCCAGAAATTGTGCAATTATGGGCAGCAGTCACTTGCTCCTCCCAGAAATTGTGCAATCCCTCTAGACAGCCAGCCTAGCTCCTCCCAGAAATTGCGCAAAAATCCCTCTCAGTCAAGTAGGTTGTTGCATGTGTCTTTAGGTTGACCAATTCCACCTGGGATCCAGCAACTTGAATTGCATGCATGGGCTACTTTTTCCTAAAATAGAAAAAATCTACATGCAAAAAGCATCCCTAGATTTTATGAATCTTTTTTTAGCAGCTGGAGGTTACATGTAAAGATCATTTTAGAAGCTTCCCTCCAAGTGTTGCTTTTTCCCAGATTTTTTGCATGCACATAATAAGCCTAAAACTTATTTATTCAATGCTTCATAGCTCATTCTTCACATCGATATTGGAGCTCTTACATCCCACAGCACAACTAGAGTCTTCGGCACATCCATCTCACCTATTTCAGGGTAAGTCCACTTTACTTGTCTTTTGCAGCATTTATTTCGCTTTTTATGTTTTGTCTTGTGTGAGTGTTGTCTGCTTGATTTCTGTGAATGTTTGTTGTCATTTGCATGCATGTTAGCCTATACAATAATTGCTTCATTTTTCATTTTCATCTCATTGTTGTCGCATGCAAGACATTATTTTGCATGAATGTTCGTTGATTCAGCCACTCGTTTCACACACATGTATGTTGTTCCATTTTCTGAATCGCACATTCATTGTTTGCATGCATGATCATTCACCCCTGCTTACAGCCAGTATTGCCATGCATTCATATCTTCATATGCTTTCAGTTGCCCGTTGACACGTCTAGGCAACCTTGGCTCAGACTCTGCCTTGCTCGAAAAACATTGCGCAATTTTGAGAGGGAAGGCTCTACGTTCCTCCCAGAAATTGTGCAAATATGTCCAAATAGTGTCCTCCTGTCTTGCTTTGTGTAATTCTGAGAGTTGGTGTCTGTTGGCCCAGAAAATCGTGCAATACAGTCCCTGGGCCTGCATGACTTGCCAGTTGAAATTGCACATTATGCAATCTCAGCACCCAACAGGCTAGTTTGGATTGTACATTGCACAATTCCTATAGCCAACCAGCCTCCTAATAGTCTTGACTGCTTGTTGCATAGTTCCAATAATCAGTCTCTCGGCCTCCCAGTGAAAATTGCGCAATCCTTGCCGGTAGTCTCCCAAGCATGTTACATGTTAGTCCTCAAGTTTGCTTTGGTTTTAACAGATAAATTTCTTGCCATGCGTGTTTCCATGTATCTAGATATAGCAGGTGTTCATCCATATCTCAACAGTTCTAGATCAATGGCCTCCAAGAGAGCAGGGTCAAAGGACACCAATGGAAGCGCAACTGGAGAAGCGGTTGAGCGAGTGTCTATGAGTTTGCCGATTTACAAAGACACCAAGTTGATCATAGACAAAGACATCAAGTTGAAATGTGTTGTAGTAGATACAACCACTGTCCAAAATTTTTCCTTAGTCTATTTTGGAGCCTCCCTACCAACCTTTCACAAAACTTTGTCTTGCTTTGTCAAGTACTCAATCTTCAGTGTTTTTCATGCATAAAGGAAGCCTATCGATCCATTCCCCTCACAGGTTGTTCACTCGGACTTGGTCCATCTGTAGGTTGAGAAGATTCCCCTTGAAAAATGTGCATTTCTGGAGGGTAGCCAACCTCCCCTCCAAAAATTATGCAATCTTCTTTGGCAGCTTGTTGGGCTCCAGGACTGCGCAATCCTACTACCTAACACTCCTAGTAGGATTTGCGCAAATTTCCCTAGCAAAGCTGCTCAGCACGGGATTTGTGAAAATCTATGCAGCAGTCAGCTGCTCTGCCCAGAAATTCCGTAATCATCCTGGGCAATCAGCCCAGCTCCCAACCAAGAATGCACATTTTTCCCAAGTAATTGAGCAGTTGCATGCATGAATAGTCTGGCTGACCAGTTCCACCCGAGACTGAAGAAAATTGGCTTGCATGCATGCATGACTTACTCTTCCCAGAATAGAAAGAGACAACATGAAAAAGGCATCCCATGATTCAGGGAGCTATTTTTAGTAGCTAGGGGTTAAATGTAAAGTTTTTTTAGAATTTTCCCTCCAAGTGTCACTTTTTCCTAGATTTGTGGCATGAGCGTCATTAGACCAAAATTATTTATTTGACGCATCAGAGATCATTCATTCACATTGATCGTGGAGCTCTAACATCCCACAACACATACAGGACTCTTCAACACATTCGGCTCCGCTATTCACGGGTAAGTGGCCTCAACTTGTCTTTTTCGGCATTTATGTCATTTTTTGTGTATTCTCTTATGTGAGTGTTGTTTGCTTGATTTCCTTGAACGCTTGCTATTGTTTACATGTGTAATAGCTTGTCCTAGTTCTATTTTAGTTTTCATTGCTATCTCACTATTGTCACATGCATGAAACTGCTTTGCATGAACGTTCGCACAATCGGCGAACTACCTCACCCACATGCATGTTGATCTGTTTGTTGAATATTTCATTCATGTTTTTCATGCACCGTCAATTACTTTTGCTATCACTCAGTGTTGCCATGCATTTATCATCTTAGTTGCTTTCAGTTGCCCGTCGGCGAGCCGGGCCAACCTTGGCCCGAGCTCTACCTTCACCAAGGTTGCGTTGCGCATTTTGGGGAAGGAAGGCTCACCTTCCTCCCCATAAATGTGCATTCTTGCCCAACATTGGCCTCCAAGAATGTTTTGCGCATTTCTATAGGATAGTGGCTGCTTGGCCCAAGAAATTACATAAATTTGGCCCTGGGGCCAGCAGTCCTTCCCAACTAGAATTGCACATTGCACAATCCCAACAACCAGTTGCCTAACTAGATTGCGCATTTCGTAGATCCAACAACCATTCCTGCCTCCTAGATATCCCATACTACCTTTTTCATAGTTCTAGTTGCTAGTCACCAAGCCTCCCAGTAAAATTTGCACAATCTTGCTCATCAGTTTCCCAGGTATGTGTTGTGTCCTTCCCCGGATTTGCTTTGTTTCCACTAACATATTTCTTGCCATGCATGCTGCTTGTTTCCATATCTTTTAGGTTTTCATTTTTCCCAATGGATTCCAAGAGAACATGATCATAGGACATTGATGGAGTTGCAGCTGGAACAAGAATTGATCAGGTGTCCTCTAGTCTACCAATCTATGAAGACATGAAGTTGTATATAGACAAAGACATCAAACTGAAGTGGAAAGAGGTTAATGAAGCATTCACAGGATCTTTTGGGGAAGACCTCGAAGACCACTAGGTGTACGTGAACCTTCACAAGTCTGGCTTGTACTGGATTGCATGCAGATACCCCGCGTTCCCATGCACGGACATGATTCACTAGATCATATCTCATACTAACCCTGAGATGATGACTTTGAGCGGCGTGAGTGGGACAAAGCTTGCAACCTTCTAGGCACGAGATTGTGATGAGATGTATCAGATGTCAGAGCCCGTGACTTTCATGAGTCCTCCATTCATCTCTCCCATAAACAGAGGTAATTCCAGAGACATTATGAAGGATTAGGTAAAGGAGCCAACTCGTTTCAGGATGACACCCAACCAGATCTACAACACAAAGATATTGAGGAAGGCATACCAATACTTGGTCATATTCGCATGTCGATCGAGTGGCCAAGCAAGCACTGAAACATTTCCTCAGAGTTGGGTGATCGCCTTAGACCAACTAGCTAGAGAAGGAAGATCATGCAATTGGTTCAACATATTGGCTCATCAGTTGAAGAAACAAGTCACAAATGCTCGACAATCACCCGGGGGTATGCATGTAGAGATTTATATGTATGCCTACATCCTAGATTCAGTCTATGCCCAACATAAGTTCCCAGGATTGGAGTGGGCATGGTCACCAGTGAAGACTGTTGTGAACACATATTTCAAGTTGTCCGAATGCAGCTTCAGGGGAGTAAACATATGGTTGTTTGACCATTTTGTCACCCCAGTGTACAGGTTGATATTCGAACAAGATCCACCCTACATGTTAAAGGAAGCAATGGAGGTGTTGTTAGGAATTGCAGATTAGTATGCATCACCATCCGACACTTTCATCTGAATGTTTAGTGTGGAGAAGATTCGGCATGTTTTGCCAAAGTTTTCCTTGGACATACTTGTCATGCAGGAAGTAGCGTATCACATCTCAATAGGATTGATAGCTAGACTACAACAGAAGAAGAAGGTACCTTGGCCCACTCTTCCATTCCATATTGGGTTATACAAGATCCGGAGTATCAAGCAAGCAGATGTCGAAGTAGAACAGATGAAGAAGTACCCATTCGACCTCCGAAGCTTCAACCTGTATGACCCACATTTCATTGTGAAGGATCAATGCATGAGAGTTCAGTTCAATTTGATCCATGGGGCATTTCATTGGGCTGAGGAAGACTCATGGAGGTATTGCTACAATTCTTTTAGAGCCAATGAATAGGTCAGCTTCGATGTGGAGTGGTTAGCAAAGCAGCATGAAGCAGTATCACGGAGAGCACTAGTAGTAGCAGTAGCAGAGGTAGCAGAGCCAAGCATACCTGTGTGTAATAAAGGGAAGAGGAATATTGTCGACTGCATGGAGGAGGAGAAAAGCTGCAAGTTTCAAGGAGATCCACTTGTAGAACAAGCAGTTATGGCTATTTAGGAAAAGAGGCAGCCACATGACAAACGAATCGCATGAAGGCTGAGGGATAAGAAGAGAATGGAAGAATCAGAGAAGGAGTTACATGAGTTGAGGGAGCAACTCTGGAAAGAACAAGAGTTGCGCCAACAAGAGAAGGAAGCATAGCAGTAGCAGATATAGCAGGAGGCACATCATGTACAGACAGATGAAGCAGCACTCGTACAAGTAGTTGATTCATTTGAAAAGCTGGGATCAGACGAACATGGTGAACCATCGTAGGGGAAAGACTTTTCTCATGAGATAGAATAGGTACTTGAACAGTTGGATGCAGACATGGAGTAGCAGGAGTTGGAATAGGACACCAACCTCATGCCTCACCACAAAGAGGTCGACTCACCTACTTTGATGCATCCAGATGATGAGCAAGTCTCAAATGACCAAGGAGACACTGAGATCCTTGTTGGTTAGCTGAAAGAAGTGGTGCATAACATCTCCTTTGACAAATCTCATCACCGAGTTGTGTAGTCTCACATAGTACCGACTCTAGAGGGCCAAACATTCCCTAAGAAAGTTGAAGAACAAGTAATCGTGTTTGATGTGCACAAGCATCCAGATGCTTTGGTCGATGTAACTAGATTGTATGCTGAAGCCACTAGCTCAAGTGTTCATTTTCTCATAGCTGAGAATGAGGGAATGGTGAAGGAACTACAGGTGGCCAAGCAAGGAGGAGACTTGGTGAAAATGTCCGCCCGAGCTGAACTGAAGAAGGAAATACTAGATGAAGTATTGTCCCTTGATACAGTTATGCAATCATTGTACTCCAAGTTTGGTACCATGCATCAAGCAATCAGCCATCTCGAGTCCACAGATGGCAGCAGCAATGTGTGAGAAGAGACCACATCTTGAAGAACATACATGCTGTTGTTGATAACATGCAAGCATGGACAATGAAGAATAAGGGAGCCCGGCTTCACTTGCCAAAGATGATGAGGGCCAATGTGGTCGAGATACAAGCATGTATCTGGAGTCATATTCGGAACTATGAAGACCTACCACAACTCATCACTAGCATACTTGCTTCCCATGCACAAGTATTCAAAATCATAGATGTTATAGTGCACACTCATGCGATCCCATCACTTGGGACTCTCACCCAGGAAAAGACAAAGAAGCAGGTCCAATAAGAGCTTGACTCATACTTTGACGAGTTGATGCGCACTGCCACCAGCCCAAACTTGCCTATCAGTGTAGACATCATGCACAAGTATGTTGCTGGTCCAAACACATTGAGGACAATGATGCACATGCTTTCAGACGATTTGGATAGAGGAGCCCGAGCAGTGTACCCAGATGCTATGGAGGCAAGGTTCAAGTTTGAGACGGATTTCACAGCAGAACACATGGACACTATCAAGGACTACCAATCTTGGCATCAATATGTCACTGTTGATCAGCATGAAGATGTCGAGTAGTTGGACTTCTATGGTTTTCTAAGTCTGAATGATGTCTAGTTTGGCTTGTTCAAGCCATTATTCACATGGGTACATGTGCATTGTAATGTTAAGTCATGTCAAGTGTAAGTCAAGTCTCAATAGTGGATGTAACAGATATAGAGTAGGTGAAGAGTCATGAGGGTAGTTGAATGGTCACAAAGGGGAATATCAAGGTTCAACCCACCCTTTTCTATAAATATTCCCTCATAACTCATTGTATAGGCTTTTGGTCAACCAAGCTTATATTAAGACTATCTTGAAGAAAGCTTGGACAGTACTGTAACACGCCTTGGCTTCTCCACTACACATAGCTAGTAAATCTCTTTGGAGGATCAGGCGAATGTGGTTGTAATGTTTCACTGATGGGGCTAGCAGGTTTACATGGATGTATTGTATGATTGGAACTTACACTTTATATGATAAAAGCTATCACATTTTCATGCATATGTTGTTATTGTAATTGGACTACTTAGGTTGCCTTAATGATATATGTTGTTTAACTTACATATTTGTGTATGAACTGATTCACATGAAATTATATTAATCTTGTTACAAATGTGTTCTATATGTTGTTAATGTTGTCACCATCTATGTCGATTGCTCTGCCGGACACTAGACATACCTTTCACATGAACCTTGATGTAACAACCATTGCACTTGTTCGGACTGATCTGTGAGTGTTGCACTTGTTATCTTACCTTGTATGTTGTGACTACTGCATCTGAGTGGACTGCTCCGCCAGAATTTGTGTATGTCCTTTTGTGTTGTGTGCTCCTAGCCAAGTTGGGACTGATCCCTTTCAACCTGGAAATCACTTTCACCCTTTTCTCCCCCTTATGTGTTAGAACCTATCATACACCTTCCTTGACTCACTGTAGTGGTCACACCCTTGCTATTGACAGAGTTACCTTACTTGCCTCTATGCAACATCGCGGTCAAGGCATTACATTATGACCCACTGCTAGGACTCCTACACCAAACAGTTTGATATCTAATTGGCACTTCTTACCGAGGAAATCCCCTTGACATGTTGGTGGGTCTAGCACCATCAACAAAATGGTAGGAGGTCAATGGTGCATTCTCAGGCACACTTGGGGAAGATCTCAAAGACTGTAAAGGCTATGTGAACATTCACAAGTCCGTCTTGTACCGGATTGCATGCAGATATCCCGCCTTCCCATGCGCGGACACGATACATTGGATCATGTCGCACACTAATCTCGAGACGATGGTATTGAGCAATGTCAACGGCACATAGATTGCTACATTTAGGGAACAATACTATCAATAGATGTACCACTTTTCAAAGCCAATGATCACCATGAAAACACCCTTCAGCACAAGCAAAAGTAATTCCAACTCTAGTGATATCTTCAAGAACTAGGTGAAGGAGCCAACCAAATTCAGGATGACACCCAACCAGATTTACAAGACAAAGATATTGTGGAAGGCATTAGGACTTGGTCATCTTTGCATGTCACTCATATGGCCAAGAGAGCATGAAGACCTTCCCGTAGAGTTGGGTGATCACGTTGGACAAACTAGATAATGAAGGCAAAACATGCAACCGATCCGACATGTTGGCTTACACACTAAAGGAATAGGTAACAGGAGCTCGAGAACTACCCAAAGGTCAACAAGCAGAAATCTACATGTTTTCTTACATCTTGGATGCAATCTGTGCCCGTTAGCAGTTCCCGAGCTTGAAGTGAGCATGGTCATTAGTGGAAACCTTTGTGAACACTTATTGTAAACTGTTTTCTGAATGCAACTTCCATAGAGTCATCACACAGTTGTCAGATCATTTTGTCACCCTTGTACAAGATGATATTTGAGTAGGATCCACCTTGTATGTTGAAGGCAGTAATGGAGGCACTGATCGACATAGCGTATTGGTATGCCTCACCATTTGACACCTTCATACAAATGTACAGTGCGGAGAAGCCTCCGCATGTTTTACCGAAGTTTTCCACAGACAAGATCGTCATGTAAGAAGTGTCGTACCACATCTCGATAGGACTTTCAGCTAGGCTACACCGGAAGAATAATGCACCTAGGCCAACACTTCCATTGCGAATCAATTTGTACGAGATACAGAATCTCAAGCATGCAGATGCCGAGACAGAAGAGTTCAAGAAATTTACTTTTAGCACTAGAAACTTTAATCTGTATGACCCACATTACTTTGTGAAAGATCACTGCGCAAGAGTGCAATTTCCGTGGATCCACGGGGCATGTCATTAGGCTGAGGAAGACCCATGCATATATTGTCACAACTTCTCCAAGCCCAATGAACCGGTTGACATCGTTGTGGAATGGTTAGCAAAGCAGCGTAAAGCAACATCTAGGAGAGCACCAGTAGCAAAGGTGAAGAAAAAAATTGCAAGTTTGGAGAAGATCCACTTGTGTAGAAAGCAGCTTTAGCAATAGAGGGAAAAAGCCAACAACGTGACAAGAGGACCGCGCAAAGGCAAAGAAAGAAATAGAGGATGGAGGAAATAGTGAAGGAGTTGCAAGAGTTGAAGGAGCAACTCCAAAAGGAATAGGAGTTGTGCAGAAAGGAGAAGGAAGCGCAATAGGGATAGATATAGTAGGGGGTGCAACATGCACATATTGATGAAACTGCGCCCATATAGGTGGTAGACTCATCCAAGTAGCTGGCACTAAGCAGATAGGGTGAATAGCCACAAGAGTAGGACTTCGCTCAAGATATTGAATGAGCACTTGAGAAGATGGATACAGAGATGGAGTAGCCAGAGTTAGAGCAAGTAATCGACCTCATGCCTTACCACTAAGAGTTCAACCCACCAGCTTCACCAGATCCGGAAGCAGAGCAAGTCCTGAGCGACCAAAAGGACACTGAGATCCTTGGAGACAATTCAAAAGAAGAGATGCACAACATATCATTTGACGAGTCACAACATAGATTTATGAAATCGTGCAAAGTGTCTACTCTAGATGTCCATACATCTCCTACACAGTTTGAGGAATGAGTGATGTTATTTGACATGCACAAGAATCCAACAACATTGGCTAATGCTACCAGAGCATATGTCAAAGCCACTAGCTCGAGTGTTCGCTTCTTGATAATAGAGAATGAGTGAATGGCTAAGGAGTTGCAAATGGCCAATCATGGAGGATAACTAGTTACAGCATCCACCCAAGCAAAGTTGAAGAAGGTGATACTAGATGAAGTATCTTCCCTTGAGATAGTCATGAAGGCATGGTATTCCAGATTTGGTACCGTGCATAAGGAAGTTGTCCATCTCAACGGTTGGCAGCAACGATGTGTTAGGAGAGCACGTATCTTGTCAAACGTGCATACTATTGTTGAACACATGAACACATGGACATGAGATACAAGGGAGCCCCATTACACTTTCCGAAGATGATGAAGCCCAAAGTGGTTGAGTTGAAGGCATGCATCCAGAGTCAAATCCGAAACTATTAAGAACTCCCACAACTCATCACTAGTTTGCAAGTTGCCCATGCACGGGTGTTCAAAAGCATGGATGTTGTTGTGCATGCACATGTGATCCCATCTATTGGGATACTCACTAACAAGGAAAATTTTAGGGGCTAATATTCGCCCATGGGCTAATTTTCTATACTTTTTCCAAAAAAAAGATTAGCTAAATTCCATTTTTTTGTAAAAATGATTCGCTCAAATTTTATAGAATGAAATCATTTTACCCTAAAAATTGCCAAAAATTATATATAGACTATATAAAAATATTATAAATTTGAATATTTTTACAAAAATATCTCCACACATTTTATAGATTCATAACTAGTGGGATTCGCAAAGGTTTCTAAACTTTAAGATAAATTTCCATCCTTAAAATTTTCCCTGATCACTAAGGCAAAGACAAAGGCACAACTCTGATTGGAGCTAGACTCGTACTTTGATGAGTTGATGTGCATAGCCACCAGTTCAGACTTGGAGATCAGTGCAGACACTATGCATCAGTATGCCATTGGTCTGACGTCACTCAAGACAATGATTCACATGTTATCAGACAAGTTTGACATAGGAGCCAAAGAAGTGTACCCGTATGCAATATAGGCAAGAGTTCATTTCCAGAAAGATGTCACCATAGAGTACACGAACACCATCACAGACTACCAAGCTTGGCATCAGTTTGCCATTGTCGACTATCGTGAGGGTGTCGAAGAGTTGGTCTTCCCACCGTTGTCTGAGTCATAGTGATGTCTTGTATGGCTTACTCAAGCCTATTTTGCCTCACATGGGTACATGTGTAGATTTTATGTAACATCTTGTCAAGTGGAGGTTCAAGTGTCAATAGCTGAATGTAACAGTCATAGAGTAGCTGAAGAGTTACGAGGGTAGATGAATAGTCACAAAGGGGAATGTCAAGGGTCATCCCACCCTTTGCTATATATAGTACCTCATAACTCATTGTATAGGCTTTTAGTCAGCCAATATTCTGATTGGAGTATCTTAGAGAAATCTTGGAGATTATTGTAACGAGCCTTGGCTTCTCCACAGTGCAAAGCTAGTACATCTCTTTGGAGGAGCAGGTGATAGTGATTGTAACATTTTGCTACTAGGACTAGTGGTTGGTCATGGTTTTACTATATGATTGGAACTTTCAATTTTAATATAGCAGAGCCAACACATTTCATGCATATGTTGTTATTGTATTTTAGCTATCTTGGTCACTCTAATGATATATGTATATGTTTTCTTACGCATGCATGTATGGACTCTATTTGTATAAGTATGTATGAATCTTACTGAGATGTGCTTTTGGTTTAACCATCATTTTGGATTGTTAGCTTACTTTATTTCCATTTTGTGATGCATCTTCGCTCGTGTGTTCCCTTCCAAGCCGCGTTCTTTCACAAGTTTCCAAGGGGCGCACTCACCCTGCTTTTCGTGTGTTAGAACAATTCATGCACCTTCCTTGGCTTGTTTCAAATGTCACACCCTTATTACCAACAAGGACATCTTGCTTGCCTCTGTGTGTAACTGCAAACAAGGCGATACCATACGACATACTGTTGGGACTCTTACACTAAACAGTCTGAGGTCTGGTTAGAACTTCTTACCAGGGAGATCCCCTGACATGTTGGTGGTTCCAACACTGTCAATAGGTTTTAAATTTATTGCCTTAGGCTATTGTGATGATTCTAATCATTTATATAATTCAAGGAAGAATCCTTCCACTAGAACATAAAAATTTTGTTACTATGCTAGATAATGTCGACGACACTAGCATTATATGGCATTGAAAGTTGGGACATACAGTCTTTTGGTTCATTTGACATATCAATAATTTTCACATCATTGATGATCTTCCATGGATTTAACCATCTAATGGTATTCTTGAAAGGTGTGTGTTATGGAAACACCATCAAGAGTCATTTTCTAAGGACAAAGCGAGGGGACTTTCTCAACATTTTGAGTTGGGTTATAGTGATATTTGTGAGCCTATGGCTATTCATTATTAATTTATTTCTTCTATTGGGGAGGGGGGACTAAGTACTTCACTTTTATTTATGATTTTTCTTTCTTCCTTTGGATGTACACCATTCAATCCAAGGATGAAATTTTTAGACAATTTAAATTTAAATAATTAGTGTATATTCATTGATTGTAGAGGAAAATATGTCAACAATGCAATCTCTTGGTAGAGGATTGTTTCCTACACACTTGAATAAAACACATTCAGTGGATGAAGGAATATATTTATCATGGATATGGATCGATGCATTTTTCATACCAAGCAAATAGAGTTCAAATTATAGGGAGAAGTAGTTTTTGGTGCAATGCATATCATCAATCAAACATCTACTTGTGTTGTTCAATGTATGACTCCATATAAGAAATGGCATGGAAACAAATTGTTGGCCACACATTTCAAATTTTTGGATCAAGTGATTAGATTCATATTCGTAGTCGAAGGTTGAAAAAATAAAAACCTAAAACTCATTTCTATAAAATGGAAATGGAAGAATGAATAGGATTAGGAAATAAAACAACGATTTTCTCACTTACACTCCATCTCTTATAAATTGAGAATGGGAGTGTAGAAAGCAATAATATAGTGAGTAAATTTTCTCTAATAATTGAATAAAGCAATAGGAAAAACATGCTAATGATAGAAAAAGGTATCTCCACAAAAAGCATGCAAGTGGAGTATGAAAACACCCTTTTCCATGTATATAAAGTTTTTACTTTGAGAGAAAAATCACCAAAGGAAACTTCCCAAGATAATTTTTTTTATAGAAGTGCAAGTTAACCTAGGAAAATTTGTTTGGAGTGTAAATCAAGTTTAAATTACCCTCTCCAATGGGATGCATTAGCCAAGAAGAGATGCCAAATGTTAAGAATATAACTCTTCCTCAATGAATCCTCTCAACTTAGCTGCACCTTATTTGTTATCCTTAAGAAAAGAAAAAAAAAAAAGGCCTTGATGTTATGTGTTAGAAAGGTGATTTGGGGTGCCTATTATTATAAAGAAAAAGGAAAAATAAAAAACACTAATTTTCCATGTCCTCTAATAATCACCAAAATTGGCACATGTGTTCTACAAAAGGGCACTCAAAATTTTCATGAGTTTCCAAAAATACCAACTTTATAAATTTTTTTCCCAAAATAGCATTCTCAAAAATTATTATCCTACATGGTCACTTAGATAAAATTGAAGCCAAAGAGGAAAAACTATTTGAGGAAAATTACAAATAGGAAGAAATCTATTCGAAGCAAAAATCAAGGATCCTCTTTCTTAGAGAGGGAAAGTGCAACACCTCCTTCTTTCACAAATCCACCATCTAACAAAGAGCCTCCAACCACACACCTATCTCATATTAGAGATGGAAGACATAGCAAAAAAAGAGGAATACATTGAGGAGTTGATCAACTATTTTTCAAAAATTCTTCAGGAACCACCACTACAAAGAAAAGAGGCCATTGACCAAGTCACAGTCAACATTCCCCACTAATAATGGAGGAGAAAACCATGGCCCTTATTAGACTAGTCTTAGAGACAGATGTTTGGGAGGCTCTATTTCAAATGCAGATTGTAAAGCCCATGGACCATATG
Source organism: Pinus taeda (assembly GCA_000404065.3). Classification (NCBI taxonomy): domain Eukaryota; kingdom Viridiplantae; phylum Streptophyta; class Pinopsida; order Pinales; family Pinaceae; genus Pinus; species Pinus taeda. The sequence goes on from APFE030402044.1 coordinate 114,195, forward strand.
GCTTCATTGTCACGTGCTTCAACCAATGTTGGCACTTCCTCCATGGTGAAATCCATTCTCTTTTGGAAAGAATCAAAATCCAACAGATCTATCCTCCCAGCTTTCAACCCCGCCTTCCTAGATCTAATTTTGATGGAGGAAAACGTAGCCACTCCAAGTAAATATTGACCCATAGCCCTCTCCAATGTCATATACAAAATAATATCTAATGTTATAGCCAACCTGTTGAAGCCTATCCTTCCCCATCTCATCTCCCTAGAACAATCATGTTATGTTGAAGGCATACAAATTCTTTATGGTATTGTTCTAGCACATGAGACCATCCACTCTATCAAAACCCTCAAGAAGCTTGCTATGCTAACAAAGCTTGATATTTCCAAGGCTTTTGATAATATTATCTAGGATTACATTGAAAAAATCCTAAAAGCCTTTGGTTTTGGTATCCACTAGATTCAATGGGTAATGTTTCTCATCTCCTCTGCCTTCTTCTCCATTCTCGTGAATTTATCCCCAACCGACACCTTCCTCCCATCGAGAGGCATTAGATAAGGGGGCCCTCTCTCCCCCTTCCTCTTCATCCTCATGGTTGAAGGCCTTGGTTGAACCATCAAAGCATCACTTCAGAATGGTTCCATCTATGACATTTCTCTCCATGACAACGCGGCTCACACTCATGAACAATTTCTTGATGACACCTTTCTAGTGAACCATCCCTCTGTCCATGAATCCAAAGCAATCAAATCCATCCTTGACCTATTCTCTCTTTCCTTTGGCACTCCATAAACCTTGAAAAATCCTATATTTTTTTCTTCAACACCACTATTGTCACTCAAAGGAACATCCATTGCATTTTAGGCTTCTCCAAGGCTTCCCTCTCCTCCAAGTATCTCGGTGTGCCCTTCACGGACTCTGTCATTAAGCACTTTGTAATACCCCCTCCTCTCAAGTCCACCCAAGAAACCTACTAGCCGGGGTAACCACATGTGATGAGAGAGGTCACTATAAGGGATTCAACTTCCTTGGTGACCTTAAGGAAATGGAATTGACGAAACATATCAAACAAACCCATCCACATTAGCAACAACACCCCCAAGAGACATGTCAACCACTCAGACATCCTGTCCCAAAGTCCCACTGATGTTTTAAGACTTTTAACCCCTAGTCTCTCTCATGCTATTGGCATGACAACATCCAGAAGCCAAAGTCGCTCTCACAGGCCTATGTGCCAATGTCCCCAGACTCTTTTCAGTGAACCTGTGCCAGCGTCCCCAAGATTTGAGCCACTTTTCTAGCCTAGAATTTTGGCCTCTGCATACAACTTGTTACAACCTCTAGAATCCATCAAAGCCATGATGATAAGATAAAAAGATAAAAAATAAACTTCAAGACTTGGCCTAAGCATCCTCAACTGGGACTAACATTTTGTCAAACACATGGCATCAATGCAACCTACAAGTGCAGGATACAAGATAGAGCATGAATGACTGAAATAATTTATTGAACATAACCACAAGGATCACCACCTTCTCCATTGAACTATTATAACATCAATTAGGTATTGCATCCATCCATTTAATAATTACAAGTAAATACATGAAATAAATATGACATGAACTATCATATAACCAGCATAAAACCGTATAAATATGAGATATACGATAGCCATTAAATCCACATATAAACAAGTGAAAAAGTAATACAACCTAGATTTTATTAATCATATGCAAATTCGACCAGGTTCAGGATTTCCACGTACCACCCGACCATAAACATGGCTGAACCAAATCTCTCTTTCAACCAGTCACCCTCGTGCCATATTCCAATCATGAATGTGGGATCTCATAGAAAACCAATCAAAGAACAATCAAGGGAACCCAGAGGTTAAACGAACTCCACCCTCATCAAACCGTGATCACACCAAAATCAGTGCTCCAATCGCAACAGAACCAAACTTGGAAAGCCACCCAAAATCCATCACTATCCTTGAGGAGTTTTCCATCTCCCTACCTCTCAAGCTTTACTGCAATCCAATCCTATATCACTAGGCCATAAACTAAGACTAGACTCTCAGATTGTAACGCAACCAAAACCCGAATCACTAGGCCCTAAACCAAGACTCCTCCCTCAAGCTTTACCGTGTATCCCACCAAAAATGGTCAAGGGATTCCTAGGCTTTTGCGAATGAAACTTGAGACCACCTCTACCTCGAATTTTGAAATGCATTTGGAAAACCAAAACTCAAAAACTGAAATAAACATCCCAACACCATGGCATCCATAAAAAAGGAAAGGCTAGGTTGAAAACCATTGTCATAACCTAGCAAAACCATGCCACCGATAGCAAGACAACCATACACCAACATGCAAAGCCATGCATGTCCAAACCAGCTAGGAAATCACAAGTGCAAAAGGTTACCTACAATTATTCCTGTTGAATTTTATTGATCCTACTTTTCCTTCCTTGATCCTTGCTTTCCTTCCTTTCCCTTCTCTTGCTTTTCCTTCCTTGATCCAAAGCTAGATTGCTCCAAGAAAAATCCAAGTGACCAAGAGTATGAGAGAGGGAGAGAATAATGAGAGAGCTCCAAACTTGAACTAACCAAGGTTACACTGACCAAGCTTGAGCCAAGAGCTTACACTAACTAAGATCCTACCAACCGATCCTCATAAGCCTTTTTATGAATGAGGCCTCTATTTTCTTCATTTTCCATTATTTTCCTTCAATTTCCTCCTCACATGCAACATGTGACCTTTCACCTTACTTTTCTCCTAATTTCATTTATTTTCATAAATAAATGTGCCAAAAATAACTTTTTCCCTTTTAATTCCTTTGCCTTTTCCTTTGCCTTTGCCAATTTCCCTTAGCCATAAACACACATCCAATGATGCCCAATAGGATATCTTTTTCCAACATTCAGCTTGGAATACGTGTCCCTTACCTGTGGTCTTATTTTGCCTTTATTAACTTTTATTACATAGAATTTTCACCAAGGTTTTTACAGAACCCTCCCCCCTGGGGAACACTGTCCTCGGTCCTCAACAAGACCATTGAAAAGAAAACATATTTCCCATGAAGCTTTAGAATTTTGATCGTTGCAATATTTACAATGAAATACCTACTCAAAATCAAAACATCATGACAAAATACTGCACACTGGAGCTTTATAACATAGCTCATTATGGTATTTACAATAACCAGATATACATATATGCACATTTTATAAACCAACAAATAAAATGATACGACACCCATATCAATGAATAAGGGAGTCCAGAGGCTCAAACCTCCACCCTTAAAGTAATACCAGGATTCACTTCCTTCCTAAGAAGTCTAGAATCCACTACCACTATAATCCTGCGCCACTTTTCCTCTCAATGAATAGTTACTGACTCATTGTTCCAAGATGCACTCCCAATGTGCATTTGATTTCATCTGGAAATGATAATTACCAAAAAAAAATATCTGCGACCTTCCCTTCTCTGCTACACATTCCCTAGGGAAATTTAGTCACCCCCTTCCATGCAGTCACTCACCTTCCAAGTTCCCTAGCATCCCCTATCCCAGGTGATCCATCCCTTGGAAAGGCTTCCTCGTATCGGAAGATAAAGTAACCAAGGCACATACCTACCCCAACCATTATATCGGCCATAGAATTCTCATGATAATCAATGGACACTATTGGGTACCAATGTCCCACAATGGCCTTGCTCCTGAAGTACTCTACCAACATATGCATGTTCCAATTCCTTTTGCTATTGCAAATTCTTGCAGTCGATTTCAGCCACTCAAATGGGCATGTTCATGCATTCCTATTCCAGACACATAACTTCCAATAGATTTAAATAAATTGAAATAAATTCACATCATACCTCATTGGTAGCTCGTCAATAAGGTATACTTGCAATCTTGTTTTCTTCCTATCACAACAAGTCAAACTATAATCTTTGACCAAATCATCATGTATAAAAATATCACATCTGGTTAGCTCAAAACACAACCATCGTAGATCAACATCATAAACCAAAATCACAGATCAGATAGAATCATCATATACCATAGTCATAAATTACATGCATAATAAAACTGCAATAAAATGTTGATACTTGTCCTTTAATCAATCCTTAGCTTCTACCTTTGTCTTTATTCCATATGCACTCTAGATTGGTTGTCACACTTGACAAACACCAAGTGCCTTCTCCTCAACCATGTGCACATACACATAGTGTGCATCACACCCATACAGCTACACACGTCATATAACACCATGAAATACATGCATCTACACCAATACTCTATGTACTACATGTACATAGTACCACTTGTACATTGCAACCGCCTGCACAATGTGTGCATGACATCACATGTACACGGTACCACCTACACAACTCCACATGTACATTGCACCAATGTACAACATGTACACAATACCAAACACACGACATGTACACGACACCACATGTACACAATGCTAAAATGCACAACATGTACACAACACCACTTGTACAACATGTACACAGTAGCACATGCACATAGCACCACTTGTACAATCATGTACAAAACACCATATGTACATAGCGCCACATTTACAACATGCACGCAACACCACAAGTACATAGCACTGCATATCCAACATGTACATAGCATCATCTGTACACAGCACTGCATATCTAACATGCACAGAGCACCATATGCACATAATGGCATATGCATCATGTGCATAGTAAAATATGTACCTAGCACCGCATATCCAGCATCTACATGCACATAACATCATGTGCACAAAAATAGTACCACACACCCAGAACCAGATTGTCTTTGCCAAGCAACCTTGCTTCCAATGTCTTATCCATGCTTGTCCCAACATGTCGCAGACCACACTGCTTTCAATTCATTGTTGTCTTCCTCAGTATAACTTATCCATAACATAGGCATTATATAATCACATAATATCAACTCATAAACACATGATATTGGCCTCATATATTTTTTGTGGCTACTCTTCTTAATTGATTCTTCATGAGACCAGGAACCTCTTCATGCCATTCGCTTATGTAAGAAATCATTCCTCCACAAGGACGATTCTTGACAACCCTATTAGACAATGACATAGATACATATATACATATATACATATATATATACATAAACATTATCACAAAACAATCATGGTCCTGTTAGACAACGACATACATACATACATACATGTATTCATATACAAACATCAGCATAATCACGATCATAACATAATTACCAGATAGCATAAGGTCTAGGTTCAGAGAACTTCCTTTGTTCATGCACAACATTGAGAACAATCATTCCCAACATAGCTAAGGCATCTCACACCTCAAATCCATTTAATTTACCTTTTCTAGTTACCCTTCTCACTTTTGTATTGCCACCGTCGATTTACCACAATGGACCCAACTAGTCCAATCAACTATCATAGTCTTACCTTCCGTTGTGCTTACTCATGCACCAAGCTTCATTTGGGTCTTACATCATATTTTGGGTACCACACATCTCTCCCAAAGCTCCATTAACTTCCTCTTTTCCCAACCAAATCCCAAGGCTCAAAACATAAAGGAAATACCAAGAAACAAACAAGAAGCAAAACCATGAAAACCAATAACAACCCAACACTGCAACAAAGTGGCATAGCTATGCACCAAACACACACAAAAGCACAAATCAAGCTCAACAATCACAAAATACCAAAAGAAAAAGACTAACCATAGACACCATGACTCAATCCCCATGATTCCCAAGGAAAGCTCAAGCAGAGCCTTCTTCAAAATTTCATGGTAATCTCTCTTGCCATTCAACTCCCCGCATCATGCTGCCATAAACACATAATTGTTATTGCATAAACATATATAAAAATACACCATATACCTTATCTTGTTGTGCTGAGCACATTTCCTTGTAGATGAACACGTCCATGCCATCTCTCAAGGGACTCCAATTCCTTTAACAAGTCCACCTGTAACTAGAGACTAGATAACATATATGTCAAGTACATGTTCATGAATCTAGCTCATATCCACATAATGTCATACAATATTAAGGTCAAGAAGACTTCGTGTATGTGAAGCACTCATTCATTTGGAATTAGAGTTTCCAAACCTAGCCAAAGGAATTCTTGTCCAATTCCTTCCGTTTACATTTTTACCTGGTTGCAATCGAGGCTTACTATGTACTGTCACATCACCCAACTGTTAGTTATATAAACACATCAAGTTTTACATTGTCACTCTAATACCTAACATGTTTCATGCAATTGCTCACACATGTCAACCACATGTTCCAAACATCAGGACAATCATATCTATCAATTTGAAATCAACCTTTACCAAGACTAACAATCATGTCATAATCCATGGTCAACTCATAGTCCTTAGACACAATGCTACAACTATCACCTACTATACTCAAGTATGTATCAATTGTCTCAACATATATGTGTTAGTAAAATCATATTAAAAATAAATCATTTGAACACATGCTCATATTATGAAATTCATCGAACATTTAACCAACTTGAAACATACCATGTTAAATAAATTAACTAGACGACATAATCAAATAGTCAAGCACCAAATATACGACATAAACAAACTCGTACCTTACTGTATCTTGGGGGGGTTGTCTTGTCTGCACAATCAAGCTAGTTATCACGTATAACTCCTCAACACATAAGCTTAAACATAAATAAGATCATGCTATCCATAAAAATCACTAACTAACATGTTCACATCCTAACTCATAAACAATTATCATTTATGCATAACAATCACATATGTACAATTACTCTAGATTAGTACAACACAATGCAACACAATAAGTCAACTCATACATGAATGTCATAACCCTTGTTGGAGTCGGTTTGGTCAAGTCCTCCGTCAGGGATCAAAACTCTTTATGCATTTCATGATTAGGTGTCTCGCTCCTCTCTTCCAATTGCATTTCGCTAGGGGCATACCATGACCTGATGGAGAAATTCATGCTAGTCAGTTTCCCTCATGTCTGGCCCATTGCTAGTTCAGGTCTCGGTCCAAAATCAATGAAATTCATGATAGTCAAGGTCTGGTCCTATTTCAGGACAAATTCATTTTTGGTTTGAGTCTAGAAATTCATAAGTTTGGTCTTTGAAAAAACATCACCAGAAACCAGCCATGCAGGCCAGAGGGAGATCTCATACACCTACAGTGCAGAAAGCTTCATCATCACCAGAAGAGACATTGACTCTTCTTCAAAACTCTGTTTTGAAGAAAAGTCAAACAAGGTCAACCATGACAAAATTTTCCAAAACATCGACAATTGACATTTTCAGATGTAGTCAAGGATTTCAAAGACAGATTCCCCATCACACTGTCCCTGCAAAGATGTGCCAAATATTTCATCATTTGAGCCAAAATTTCAAGAAAAAAGAGAAAATCAGTGTGTTTAAAGGTCAATGAAAAAGTGCAGAACACAAACATTGGAAAAGGGGTTTTTAAAGAGGAAAAAATCAAACCAGCTTCTCTCAAGCCTATAAATACATATTGTGGCCCAAAGCAAAGCCATTGTGCCATTGGAGACTTAGAAAGACATTGCAAAAGGTGGGAGAGTGAGATTGGTGAGAGTTTGAGTGAGTTGGGAGGTGACTTGGGAAGCGCGACGCACACAAGCAGGAGCACGGCGCACTCAACACACGTGACGTATACACAGCTAGCCTGTCTTTGAACGAATACACAGGCGCGGTGCATATAAGGAGCGCAGTGCATTGGGAAGAGCGCGCGGTGCACACAGTCCAGCAGCTCAAAAACAAAGCGGAACCATTTCAAATCTTTGTGAAGCCCATCAAATCAAGAGGTAGGCTTTATGACACCTCTTGTACATCAATTTTGTCAATGATATGGTGTTTATAAGATGTTTAAATAGTACCCAAAAGAACAAGGCCATCCATGGAAAATATCACCAAGAAAAATGATAAATGGGTTGCAAAATTGTGATGATGCCACCAAGGTTCTGCTCCCCTCCCCTTGTCCCCTCACCCCTCTTCATTGTCACCTCCCCTCCATCATGTTTCCTAAGAAAATCACCCTAAATTCACCACTAAAACCCCCTCCCTTGTTTTTCAAAGCAAGCTGGGCGACTTTTACAGTGTGCGGCACACACAGAAGGTGGCCCTGCGCACTCAGGACGCGCGGCAGAACACTGGGAGCTCGACCACAGTGCAAAATTTCCACTGGCGCGGCGCATACCCGGCGCACGACGCACTGGGCAGAGTGTGTAGCGCACAGACTTATAAGCCCAAAATGCACCAAATTTCCCAAAACATTTTGTGAATGACCCTCAAGGTTGGAGAGGTAGCCCAACTACCTTCACCATTGGTGTTTAAACTTGAAGGGGAATGTTATTATGACGACCATGAAATCAAATGCGAAAGTGTTAAAAGTAAAACAAAGATGATATAAAGAAGGTCAAGAAAGCTAGGGTTTTTCTACAGTGTCTTTATTGCTAAAGCATGCTCCTACCCTACCTCTATCAACTAATTCCCCTGTAGCAGTTTCCCCTAATAATCACCCTAGCTCCACTGTAATCATATCCATATGCCCCCTCTATTCCTATGGCTCAAAACATTCAAACCATACTCCATCAACACCATACTAAACACTCCCAAATCCCTAATAAATTTCTCCTTTTAAACCCCTATTCCTCTTTTCATCATTCCCCTCCTAAACTCCCCTGTTTTATTGTCCCCTTGGTGACAGATTTGCAGAGCATCTATCAGTTCAGTGGTTTCAGAGGGCAGCAAAGAAATTCAGGGTACAAACAGCAGCAATGGCATCGGAGACTTCAGCAGATTATGAAGGGGAAACCCACAGTGATACAGCTTCAAGGGAATAGGCTCCCCGAAGACCTAGGAGTGGAAGACATGTCAGGGATGAACCAAACACCCTCACTGAGTTGCAGGCATGTCCTCTCACTATGTCTTGTTTCCAACACTTGGCATGTTTCGAATTTTTTCAGAGGGTGGCAAATGTTAGAATTCATCATGAGTTGGCCCGCCTCTTTGCACTTCACTTGCATAGAGGACAGTCTATCTTGGCAGGGGTCACTTTCACATTGACACCCAAAACCATATCAGTGGCAACATGCATATCGAATGTTGGAGAGCAGTGACACAAGAATATGAAGGTGGAGAGAGAACTTTATGAGCCTTACATAAAGGCCAGTTGTTTGAGTCAGCTCACGAGAGTTTTCCCATTCAGATTTTTGAGAGATGATTATGTTCCGCTCATGAGATTGATCATGAAATACTTCAGTTGTGAGGGGATATTTTCTCGCATTTATGCCTATCACATCAGGTTACTCATGCACTTCACCAGAGTGCATATGATGAACCTCCCATTTTTCATTTGCGGAAACATAGAGAGGATGAGAAAGTTCATGCAGAACAAGACCCCTCGGCAGCAACTCAACAGTGTATATCACTTTGCTCTCATCCAGATTTTGGTGGATCATCAGTTGGGATTGAAGGGCATTACTTGGGAGGACTTCATCTCCCGTGACTTCTTCAGCACTCCACAGGTAGTATCAAAGGCAAAACATGAGATAGGTGGTCCTTCTCATCAGCATGAGCACCATGAGACCACTGTGGTGCCATTTTCCGTCACATATCAGAGAGGCTATCCGAAAGGCACCAGGCCTTTGTTCGCAGCAGCAAAGCGAGTGTTATCTCCACCCAGGGTGGAAGGGGCCTCATCCAGCATCGACTAATCGGTATTGGACAAGGGCAAGGAGCCCATGCATGATGAGGGACCATCAGGTGCACAGGAGACCGGTGTCATCCTCATTTTGGATGAAGGGACAGAGGCAGAAAATGCCAAACTTAGGATGACCATTCAGGAGCAAGACACGGAGATCAAAGACTTGATGCTAAATTTCGAGAGGGCTAGATGGGTCATCAACTATTTGGAGCAGAGGATCAAACAGCTGGGAGACCAGCATGTGATCATGGAGCTGCGAACATCCGTGAGGATCGCCTAACTGCCTAGCAGAGGAGGATTGAATTCACTTCATTAGAGCAACAGGTTATGGATGATCGTGAGTCTGTTCTTGAAAGAGTTAATATGCACCTGGACAAAATGTTGAACAAGACCGATAAAGACAACACACTGCTGAGACACATGGCTCATCATTACAGGGCACGGAACTTGAGTTTGAGAACCTCAATAAGGAGTTTGAAAGCAAAACCGAGGAAACCCACAAAAAGGGAAAAAAGGGAAAAAGAGCAAGATAGGCTCAAGATCTTGGCTGAGGCATCCTTGACTCAGCAAAGCACCCCATTGAGAACTTCTAGCCCGAATCTCAAAAAATTTGGGCAAATTTTGGTCACAGGGATATTTTTTGGGTGAAAAACAGGGATTTTCTCCCTGTGCGCGGCGCTAACGTTCTAGCACTCCAAACAAGAAAAAGTTTTCATTTTTGAATTCAGCATCAAAAATTACATCTACTGGTGTCCGGGCTAGAAATTTTGATAAATTTTGGGTCACCTAAAGGTCAAAAGACGCCCAAAAATGGCCTTTTTGCCACTTTTTGGACACATAGAAAACAGTCTTGGGAAAATGAAGACTTAGAGGCGAAAATGAGCTTCAAATTTAGAAGTTCTAGTGGGGTTAGAAGGTAGACAGGCCAAGATTTCCAACAAGCCCACTTGGGCACATTTTGGACACCTAGAAGTGCCCCAAAATAGGTCCCAAAGCAGTGCGATGCACAAAGAAAAGCGCGTGGCGCACAGAGGAAAAATTTCCAATTTGCTTCCGTTTCACGAAATTTCGATACGCGACTTCTCCAAGTGGGCCCACTCATCTGCACTTTGGTTTTTTGGCACCAAAGGCAGAATTTAGAATGTTTTTTCTCCAAATTGGCTTCTATCCAAGTGGTGAAGGAAGGCAAACGGTCACCCCAAAGCCAAATGTCATATTTACAGTGCTACACCTGTAGCTGATGGTTGGCTCTCCATCTCCATTTTGTAATGATTCGAGTAACTCCCCAACCCTTGGGAGTTCTATCTCTTCCTCACACATTCTATATATTGTATGCAAACTATTTGCAAAAGGTTGGTTGGCTTGTAACTTCTAGGAGACTATGGGAAAGAAACTTTGTTTCTACATTATATATTTTTACAGAGAATTAATGAAAGGCAACGGCTCTGTTTCATGAGATTCCTGTGGTTGTGAGTATAGCAAGTGTTTCTCTTATGTTTCATATGTATCTTGTTAGGTTTTATATTCCATTTCGCATTCATTTCTGGTGAAATTTTTCGAGTGAGATCAGGTAGAATTCAATTCTATTGCTCTACCTGTGGGAAAATTTCATATACAGTGTCCATTCTTCTGTTTGAAAAGGATTCATGTCACCCATGCCCTTTTCAACTTCTTAATCATTCTCTTCATTTCTTTTTTATGTTCCATAGTTTCATTTCGTATCCATCTCTGGTGAAATTTTTCGAGTGAGATCAGGTAGAATTCAATTCTATTGCTCTACCTGTGGGAAAATTTCATATACAATGTTCATTCTTCTGTTTGAAAAGGATTCATGTCGCCCATGCCCTTTTCAACTTCTTAATCAATCTTTCCATCTCGCCACATTTTAAAACTAAATAGCTATGCTTTCATCCTACCTTGCCTCACGAAATAATCTGTGCCTTGATTTTAAGTTCTCTGTTCATTGAGGTCCAGTGGTCCCATAACATCCCAGAAATACAGTCATTCATAAAAATCACTCCTTTTTTCATTTCCACTTACTAGCCTAAGACAAATAGTTCATTGTAAGTCATCTCAGTCCTTCTCGTTCATATATTCACTGAGTGTGACCCGGAGAGAGCCCTCTCCTGTTCTGGTAGGGCTAGCTACCAGACTGAGCGTGTTTTGTGGTTACCCTGAATTTTGCCTTCCTTCAGCCTGAGGCAGATTTAGGTGCTAACATAGTGGCGACTCCACTGGGGAAGACTAAGTTTGAAATTAAATCCCCTTGTTTCTTAATAATTTTAAGCTTCTGGATGATGAGCTTAGGATTAGAGAGGCTGAGCAAGTTGGTTGTGTCCTGTGATTTTTCTCAGTAGCATGCTGGCTTCGAGATGATATACCAGAGCCAATCTAGACCCGGATCCTCCTCATATCTTCAAAAACCCCAATTTGATCCCCAGGCTCCTTCGGCAATAGAGCACCATAACTCCCGTGTTCAAATCCCATTCATGTCCCAACATTTTTTAGTATCTTGAAGAGCTTGTGTTTGACGATCAATTCGAGATATCACTATTTGAATCTAAATCCGAAAATGTTGTTGATTACACCGTTCCCGATCCGTAATTTCTTGTAGACCTTGAGACGGAAAGAGCTAACAAATTAATTGATAACTACATTTCCACACAGCCTCAAACTCCAAGTACAAGCCCCTTGCAGACTGTTCACACTCCTCCAACAACCCCAAGGCCAAATCCGCCAGAAATGATGGTTGCATGATTTGTACCCCTTGTTCTGCACCAAGTTCTATATGATATGCCCGCTGATTACCAAAGCAAAATCCTATTCTTTGATGGCTCTCCTAGCGGCATTACTGCGCAGCAACACATGGAGCGAATGACATATTTCTGTGAACTTTATGATATCAATGTGGAGAACGTGTTAATGAGGCTCTTTGTACAAACATTTGTAGGTGAGGTGAAAAAATGGTTCAAAGGTTTACCGCCAGCAAGTATCGCCACCTTGGCAGACCTACATAAAACATTCATGAACCACTGAGAAGTGACAAAGAACCCTCTTCAAATTCTGTCCGAGTACGAGAAAATCAAGAGAAACGTTGGTGAGTCAGTCCAAGATTGTTGCACGAGATTCAATACAATATACAATGAAATTCCAGATGATCTAAGGCCACCCGTGAGACTAGCCATGGTGAAATTCCCTGATGGTTTTGAGGCTGATATGGCTTATCAATTGAGAGAAAGAGAACCAGCCACAATGGAAGACATGCAGAGAATTGTGGTCAGCGTTGAGGCGAACCTACTGTCCAAAAGAGCTAGAGCGAAAGCAGAGAAGAATACCATTGCAAAAGAAGAATCTTCTGCAATAGATCAGCTTCTCAAAAAAGTAGAACAGATGTTTGAAAGGGTAAAACTTGACAAGCCAGAATCACAAGTGAGGAATCCTAACTTTCGTGGTCAGCAGCAGCCACGATATAGGATAAGACAGAGAGATCAGCGAACTCAAGAGCAGACTGCACAACAGCCGATACAAACACCTTTGCAGCAGAATTTTGTTCATGGACTAGAGTCAGACGAGGATGGGAATGTAATAGGCGAAGAAAATCATCTCTTTACCCCAGATGACTTGCCTACTTACATTACCTAAGAAGAAGAATGTGCAGTGAATTCAGCTGCACACCAAGACACTGATTTTATTCTAGCTAGTGACAATGTGTTGGAAGAAGAATCAGAAGAATATCAAACGGGGTATATGAATGATCTGTCTGCACAACAACAACGATATTCACTTAGAAACAGAGATGTGCTGGCCATACCAATTCAAAAAAAGAGGGAGAGTGAAAAAACAAAGAATGATTTATCAGCTACACAAAGAAAAGGAAAGGAGGCGGTTGATCCGGAGAGCAGCAAATCAAAACCTGCAGAGCAATCATAGCAACCTGCCACCTCAAAGGAAGAACAAAGAAAGGAGATCCCAGTCAAGGAGGTAGAAAAAAAATCCCACCTTTAGCCTAGAGAACGAGATTTCTAAGTTAAAGATATCCATCCCCCTGACTGAAGTAATGAAGAACAGCATTTATAAAGGACAGATTTCTAAAATGTTGAATTGGGACCCAATGTCTGACATGGTAAATGTAGAAGAGGATCAGCCTAAAATGATTTTTGGACCAACATTAAATGGTGAGTCTCGTGACAATGAGGTGCCCCCTTTCTACATCAGTTTTAGGTTGCATGATTTCATTTTACATAAAGCCATGTTCGATTCCAGAGCGTCTCACATCTCATGCCCAAGGCTATCATGGATAAGCTTGGTCTGTATATCACTCGACAATATCATGATCTTTGTTCATTCAATTCTAGCAGAGTAAGATGTATAGGTCTCATCAAAGACTTGGTTGTGATTTTGGATCAGCTTCCTATGAAAAATGTCCTGATGGATGTGGTGGTATCAGATATTCCTCCAAGGTTTGGCATGCTTCTTTCCAGGTCTTAGGTAGAAAAATTGAAAGGGACACTACAGCTGGATTTCTCCTATGCAACAATCCCAGTGTTTGGACAAATGAGGAAGTTATATTGGGAACAAAAGATGAAATATATGATCACAAGCAAGGAGAAACCGATAAATCATCCCATTAACTATGTACATATAGATTTAGAGTCTTTTGTTTTGTTTTCAGATAGTTTAAATGAGATAGATAATCAGATGGTAGAAGCAGATGACATTCCAGAGATAACAGAAAATTTTAGAGAGATTTTGAAAAAAGAAAGACAAGGAAAGCAGCAAAAGATTGGGCAGTCAGCTGAAAACGATGGGCAGCAAGCAGACAAAGCACAACAAACTGATTTTCAGCACTTACAAGAGGAGGAAGAAGGCTTGTGGACCATGGATTTTGATGGAGCAGTAGGGAATGATGGAGCTGGTATTCGCATTTGGGTACGCAATCCTTTCTCCACCCCAAACAAAGTACCTAGCAGCATGAGAGTTTGCTCCTACAAGCTGGCCTTCGAATGTTCCAATAATGAGGTTGAATATGAAGCTCTGATTGCTGGCCTGAAAATTATTAGAAAGTTGAATGCAAAGAGGATTTCAATATATGGCGACTCTAAGTTGGTAATAAAACAGGTCAGAGGTGAATATCAAGCAAAACATCCTAGGATGCGGGCCTATCGAAATGCATTTTTGGACATCTTGAAGCTGTTTTCCGAATACACTTTGACATGTGTGCCAAGAATCCAGAATAGTGTTGTTGATGCTCTTGCCAAGGCAGCGAGCAACTTGAAAATCCCCATGAACTCCAACAATAAATTTGAAATCCATGTCAAGCACCGTCCAACCATTCCAGACAATCAGCAACATTGGCAAGTATTTCAAGATGACGAGGAGATTAAAGATTTTCTGCTTAACAAAGGCAAGTTCGAAGAAACCTCAATCGATGAGGAAAATGATGAAGACAAAGGGAATGGTATAGATGAAGTGCAAATCAATCAAATGGATGTAATGCAGCTAAAGAATAACATCATTCCGAAAGGTTTGATACCTATAGAAGAACTTTTCGATCAGGATGATGTTGCCCGCAAGCCAACTTTGCAGCCCACGGAGAAAGGTGTAGAAGAAGTCAACATCAGTACAACAGCAAATCCAAAATTGGTAAAATTGTCCAAGACACTACCGCCAAAAACCAAGGACAAATATATTAATTTGATGGCTTCATTTGCAGATGTATTTGCTTGGGACTATTCAGATTTGAAGACCTATGATACAAATATCATTCAGCACACCATACCTATCAAGCCGAATCAAAAACCATTTATACAAAAGCTGAGAAGGATCAATCCAAAGTTGCTGCCATCCATTGAAAAAGAGGTAAATAGTTTGTACAAATAAGGTATCATTGTGCCCATCAGATTTTCAGATTGGATTTCTAATTTGGTACCCGTAAGAAAGAAGACCGGTGAGATCCGCCTATGCATTGATTTTAGAAATCTAAACAAGGTCTCGTTGAAGGACAACTATCCGCTGCACAAGATGGACCATGTACTTCAACGAGTAGTGAGGGCATCCCATATGTCATTGCTGGATGGTTATTCCGGATATAATCAAGTTGTTGTCCATGAAGATGATAGAGACAAAACAGCGTTCGCCACTCCATGGGGAACATTTCACTATGCCAAAATTCCATTCGGTTTGAAGAATGCAGGTGCCACATTTCAATGCGCAATGGACTTGGCATTTGAAAATGAGAAGGATGTATTTTTGGTGGTGTACTTGGATGACTTGACGGTGTTTTCAAAATCTGACGAAGAACACATGCATCACCTAAAAATTGTCTTTCAAAAATGCAGGAAATATGGTTTATCACTGAATCCAAAGAAGAGCTTGTTCGCCATGGAGGAAGGCAAATTACTTGGGCATATCATTTCGAAAGATGGCATCCACATAGATCCAGCACGTATCCAAGCAATTCAGCAAATCGATCTACCTAGAAATAAAAAGGAAATACAATCATTTAATGGTAAGATGAATTTTCTGCGTCGTTTTGTACCCAATCTTGCAGAACACCTGAAAGAAATGACCAACATGCTTAAAAAGGACAGCCAGGTGAAATGGGCGTATGAGGCAGTAAAATATTTCAACTTAATCAAATTGGCCCTTTCTTCAGCTCCAATTCTAGTAAGCCCAGACTATACTCAGGATTTCATAGTGTTTTCTTTTGCTTCGGAGCATACTATGGCAGCGGTATTATTGCAGAAGAGAGAGGGTCATGAAAGACCCATTGCATTTTTCAGTAGAGCCATAAGAGATGCAGCTTTAAAGTATAACATCATTGAGAAGCAAGCTCTAGCATTGGTGAAGGCATTGAAAGATTTCTGGGTATATATCCTACATTCTCACATTCTGGCCTATGTTCCTAATACTGCTATAAAAGATGTTTTGGTACAAACCGATCCGGAAGGGAGAAGAGGCAAATGGATTGCATCCTTGCTAGAATACGATGTGGAGATAAAGCCTAAAAATTTGATCAAAGGATAGGGGTTGGCGAAGCTAATGGCTGAATCAAATTTGCATGCATTGGACATAAATCTGATCGCCACCCTGATCAATGAAAATGAGCAAGGAACGTCAATTCAGGTATCCGAAATGTTTGTGTTGTCCCCATGGTATTATGATATAATATATGTGATGAAAAATCTATCACCACCGCCTGGTATGACTAGAAACAAAGCGAGAACACTTAAATTGAAAGCTGCTAAGTTTTGTATTTTGAATTCTGCATTGTATTGGAAAGATCTCGGTGGCATTTTGTTAAACTGCCTAGTGGAAGAGGAGGCAAAGAAAGCCATGGAAGATTTCCATGGAGGAGAGTGTGGTGGTCATCTTTTTTGGAAATCAATAGCTAACAAAATTTTGAGAGCAGGGTACTACTGGCCTACTTTATTTGTTCATGTGCATAAGATGGTAAAGCGCTGTCATAAGTGTCAAATTTTCGAAGGAAAACAAAAATTACAGCCTTTTCCACTCAAGCCTATCAAAGTGAGCGCTCCTTTTCAGCAGTGGGGGTTGGATTTCATTGGGGAAATTCATCCCGCATATTTTGCACAGCATAGATGGATCCTTACAGCCATGGACTACTTCACAAAATGGATTGAGGCAGCACCTACCAGACAAGCGACAGAGACAGTAATCATCTCATTTCTCGAAAATAACATCTTGTCTCGCTTTGGTTGCCTCAACAAATTAATCATTGATAATGCAACAGCGTTTAAATAAAAAAGGATGGTGGAATTTTGTCATAAGTATCACATAATTTTGGGTCATTCAACCGCCTACCATCCGCAAGGCAATGGGTTGGTGGAATCTTCAAATAAATCTTTGGTCAACATCATCAAGAAACTGCTAGAAATAAATAATAAGAGCTAGAACAAGAGGTTGGTTCATGCGCTTTGAGCAGATCGGATCACTCACAAAAAATCCATTGATATGTCACCATTTGAGCTTGTTTATGGAGTGGACACAGTGTTTCCTTCTTCTCTTGCTTCCCTAGTGATAAAACTCCTTCAGGAGGCTGGCAGTGAGGAAGATCCCATGCAGAGAAGACTGAATCAAATGATCCATTTACAGCAAACAAGAGAAGAAGTCTTCAAGAACACATCCAAACTGCAGGAGAAAATCAAGAAAATTTATGATAGAAAGGAAAAGATGGATAGATTTCAGGTGGAAAATGTAGTGCTGAAATGGGATGCAAGAAACGAGGAGAAAGGCAAGCACGGAAAGTTTGAAAATTTGTGGAAAGGTCCTCTCAAGATCGCAGCATACAGGGGTCAGAATGTGTTCCTTCTAAAGGAAATAAACGGAGAAGATTGTCCTGGAGGGCCGATCAACGGTCGGCTGCTCAAATGGTATCACTGTTGATCTATGAACGCTGCTTCCACTGTCATTGTAAATACCATTTTTATTTCAGTTCGGTTTCAATATGTACAGTCAGTTTTTGAGTTATTCCAATTGTCAAGTTTGAGTCAATTTCTTGGTCACTCCAGTTTTGTAAATAAGTCAGAGTCTTGTGTTGTTTATCAAAATGATGACTCCATAGCCCAATGGACCAAGAGGCACTATCTAGCTCCTCTAGAGATCTGTTGTTCTTGGCACCTCCAAGGAGCTACCATCCCCCATTGGAGCCTCGGCTTGGTCAAGTCTTCCGTCAGGGATCAAAACTCTTTATGCATTTCATGATTAGGTGTCCTGCTCCTCTCTTTTAGTTGCATTTCGCTAGGGGCATGCCATGACCTGACGGAGAAAGTCATGCTAGTCAGTTTCCCTCATGTCTGGCCCATTGCTGGTTCACGTCTCAGTCCAAAATCAATGAAATTCATGATAGTCAAGGTCTGGTCCTATTTAAGGACAAAGTCATTTTTGGTTTGAGTCTAGAAATTCATCAGTTTGGTCTTTGAAAAAACATGACCAGAAACCAGCCATGCAGGCCAGAGGGAGATCTCATACACCTACAGTGCAGAAAGCTTCATCATCATCGCAAGAGACATCGACTATTCTTCAAAACTATGTTTTGAAGAAAAGTCAAACAAGGTCAACCATGACAAAATTTTCCAAAAAATCGACAGTTGACATTTTCAGATGCAGTCAAGGATTTCAAAGTCAGATGCCCCGCCACACCGTCCCTGCAAAGATGTGCCAAAGATTTCATCACTTGAGCCAAAATTTCAAGAAAAAAGCGAAAATCAGTGTGTTTAAAGGTCAATGAAAATGTGCAGAACACAAACATTAGAAAAGGGGTTTTTAAAGAGGAAAAAATCAAACCAGTTTCTCTCAAGCCTATAAATACATATTGTGGCCCAAAGCAAAGCCATTGTGCCATTGGAGACTTGGAAAGACATTGTAGAAGGTGGGAGAGTGATATTGGTGAGAGTTTGAGTGAGTTGGGAGGTGACTTGGGAAGTGTGGCACACACAGCCAGGAGCGCGGCGCACTCACCACGCGCGACGCATACACATCTAGCCTGTCGTTGAACGAATACATAGGCGCGACGCATATAAGGTGCATGGCGCACACAGTCCAGCAGCTCAAAAACAAAGCGGAACCATTTCAAATCTTTGTGAAGCCCATCAAATCAAGAGGTAGGCTTTATGACACCTCTTGTACATCAATTTTGTCAATGATATGGTGTTTATAAGATGTTTAAATGGTACCCAAAAGCACAAGGCCATCCATGGAAAATATCACCAAGAAAAACGATAAATGGGTTGCAAAATTGTGATGATGCCACCAAGGTTCTGCTCCCCTCCCCTTGTCCCCTCACCCCTCTTCATTCTCACCTCCCCTCCATCATGTTTCCTAAGAAAATTACCCTAAATCCACCACTAAAACCCCCTCCCTTGTTTTTCAAAGCAATTTGGGCGGCTTTTATAGTGCGTAGCGCACACACAAGGTGGTGCGACGCACTCAGGACGCACGACGCACTGGGAGCCCAACCACAGTGCAAAATTGCCACTGGCGCGGCGGATACCCGGCGCGCGGCGCACTAGGCAGAGCATGTGGCGCACAGACTTATAAGCCCAAAATGCACCAAATTGCCCAAAAAATTTTGTGAATGACCCTCAAGGTTGGAGAGGTAGCCCAACTACCTTCATCATTGGTGTTTAAACTTGAAGGGGAATATTATTATGATGACCATGAAATCAAATGCAAAAGTGTTAAAAGTAAAACAAAGGTGATATAAAGAAGGTCAAGAAAGCTAGGGTTTTGCTACAGTGACTTTATTGCTAAAGCATGCTCCTACCCTACCTCTATCAGCTAATTCCCCTGTAGCAGTTTCCCCTAATAATCACCCTAGCTCCACTGTAATCATATCCATATGTCCCCTCTATTACTATGGCTCAAAACATCCAAACCATACTCCATCAACACCATACTCAAACACTCCCAAATCCCTGATAAATTTCTCTTTTTAAACCCCTATTCCTCTTTTCATCATTCCCCTCCTAAACTCCCATGTTTTATTGTCCCCTTGGTGACAGATTTGTAGAGCATCTATCAATTCAGTGGTTTCAGAGGGTAGCAAATAAATTCAGGGTACAAACAGCAGCAATGGCATCGGAGACTTCAGCAAATTATGAAGGGGAAACCCACAGTGATACAACTTCAAGGGAACAGGCTCCCCGGAGACCTAGGAGTGGCAGACATGTCAGGGATGAACCAAACACCCTCACTGAGTTGCAGGCATGTCCTCTCGCTATGTCTTGTTTCCAACACTTGGCATGTTTTGAATTTTATCAGAGGGTGGAAAATGTTAGAATTCATCATGAGTTGGCCCGCCTCTTTTCACTTCACCTGCATGGAGGACAATCTATCTTGGTAGGGGTCACTTTCACATTGACACCCGAAACCATATCAGTGGCAATAGGCATACCGAATGTTGGAGAGCAGTGGCACAAGAAGATGAAGGTGGAGAGGGAACTTTATGAGCCTTACATAAAGGCCAGTTGTTTGAGTCAGCTCACGATAGTTTTCCCATTCATATTTCTGAGAGATGATTATGTTTCGCTCATGAGATTGATTATGAAATACTTCAGCTATGAGGGGAGGTTTTCTCGCATTTATGCCTATCACATTAGGTTACTCATGCACTTCACCAGGTTGCGTATGATGAACCTCCCATTTTTCATTTGTGGAAACATAGAGAGGATGAGAAAGTTCATGTAGCACAAAACCCCTCAGCAGCAACTCAACAGTGTATATCACTTTGCTCTCATCCAGATTTTGGTGGATCATCAGTTGGGATTGCAGGGCATTACTTGGGAGGACTTCATCTCCCGTGACTTCTTCAGCACTCCACAGGTAGTAACAAAGGCAAAACATGAGATAGGTAGTCCTTCTCATCAGCATGAGCGCCATGAGACCACTGTGGTGCCATTTTATGTCACATATCGGAGAGGCTATCCGAAAGGCACTAGGAATTTGTTTGTAGCAGCAAAGCGAGTGTTATCTCCACCCGGGGTGGAAGGGACCTCACTTCCGGAATTGACTACACAGGTATTGGACAAGGGCAAGGAGCCCATGCATGATGAGGGACCATCAGGTGCACAGGAGACCGGTGTCATC
This sequence comes from Pinus taeda, assembly GCA_000404065.3. Taxonomy (NCBI): domain Eukaryota; kingdom Viridiplantae; phylum Streptophyta; class Pinopsida; order Pinales; family Pinaceae; genus Pinus; species Pinus taeda. The sequence continues at coordinate 135,554 of APFE030402044.1, forward strand.
CTCATTCCAGATGAAGGGACAGAGGCAGAAAATGCCAAACTTAGGATGGAGATCAAAGACTTGATGCTAAATTTCGAGTGGCCTAGATGGGTCACCAACTATCTAGAGCAGAGGAACAAATAGCTGGAAGACCATCATGTGATCATGGAGCTGCAGAACATCTGTGAGGATCGCCTAACTGCCCAGCAGAGGAGGATTGAATTCACTTCATTAGAGCAACAGGTTATGGATGATCATGAGTCTATTCTTGAAAGAGTCAACATGCACCTGGACAAAATCTTAAACAAGGCCGACAAAGACAACACACTGCTAAGACACATGGCTCATCATTACAGGGCACGGAACTTGAGTTTGAGAGCCTGAAATAAGGAGTTTGAAAGCAAAACTGAGGAAAGCCACAAAAAGGGCAAAAAGGGAAAAAGAGAAAGATAAGCTCAAGATCTTGGTTGAGGCCTCCTTGACTCAGCAAAGCACCCCATAGAGAACTTCCAGCCCGAATCTCAAAAAATTTAGGCAAATTTTGGTCACAGGGATATTTTTTGGGTGAAAAACAGGGATTTTCTCCCTGTGCGCCACGGACCCTGCGCGGCGCTAAATTTCTAGCACTCCAAATGAGAAAAAATTTTCACTTTTGTATTCAGTGTCGAAAATTACATCTACTGGTGTTCGGGCTAGAAATTTTGATAAGTTTTGGGTCACCTAAAGGTCCAAAAACGCCCAAAAATGGCCTTTCTGCCACTTTTTGGACACACAGAAAGAAGTCTTGGGAAAATGAAGACCTGGAGGGGAAAATGAGCTTCAAATTCAGAAATTCCAATGGGGTTAGAAAATAGACAGGCCAAGATTTCCAACAAGCCCACTTGGGCACATTTTGGACACCTGGAAGTGCCCCAAAACAGGTCCCAAAATAGCGCGATGCATAGAGAAAAGCGTGCGGTGCACAGAGAGAAAATTTTCAATTTGCTTCCGTTTCGCGAAATTTTGGTTCGCGACTTCACCAAGTGTGCCCGCTCATCTACACTTTGGTTTTTTGGCACCAAATGCAGCATTTAAAATGTTTTTTCTCCAGATTGGCTTCTATCCAAGTGGCAAAGGAAGGCAAACGGTCACCCCAAAGCCAAATGTCATATTTGCAGTGCTACACCTGTAGCTGATGGTTGGCTCTCCATCTCCATTTTGTAATGATTCGAGTAACTCCCCAACCCTTGGGCGTTCTATCTCTTCCTCACACATCCTATATATTGTATGCAAACTATTTGCAAAAGGTTGGTTGGCTTGTAACTTCTGGGAGACTGTGGGAAAGAAACTTTGTTTCTGCATTGTATATTTTTACAGAGAATTAATGAAAGGCAGCGGCTTTGTTTCATGAGATTCATGTGGTTGTGAGTATAGCAAGTGTTTCTCTTATGTTTCATATGTATCTTGTTATGTTTTGTATTCCATTTCGCATTCATTTCTGGGGAAATTTTTCGAGTGAGATCAAGTAGAATTCAATTCTATTGCTCTACCTGTGTGAAAATTTCATATGCAGTGTCCATTCTTCTGTTTGAAAAGGATTCATGTCACCCATGCCCTTTTCAACTTCTTAATCATTCTATTCATTTCTTTGTTATGTTCCATAGTTTCATTTCGTATCCATCTCTGGTGAAATTTTTCGAGTGAGATCAGGTAGAATTCAATTATATTGCTCTACTTGTGGGAAATTTTCATATACAGTGTTCATTCTTTTGTTTGAAAATGATTCATGTCACCCATGCCCTTTTCAACTTCTTAATCAATCTTTCCATCCCGTCACATTTTAAAACTAAATTGCTATGCTTTGAGCCTACTTTGCCTCACGAAATAATCTGTGCCTTGATTTTAAGTTCTCTATTCATCGAGGTCCAGTGGTCCCATAACATCCCAGAAATACAGTCATTCATAAAAATCACTCCTTTTTTCATTTCCACTTACTAGCCTAAGACAAATAGTTCATTTTAAGTCATCTCATTCCTTCTTGTTCATCTATTCACTGAGTGTGATCCGAAGAGAGCCCTCTCCTATTCTGGTAGGGCTAGCTACCAGACTGAGCGTGGTTTGTGGTTACCCTGAATTTTGCCTTCCTTCAGCCTGAGGCAGATTTAGGTGCTAACAACCCTAACCATCTACATAGGCCAATCCAACTTAGTGTGATACATATAACTTTAAGGTATAAATGCTATAAGCCCAATCATCAAGCTAACTATCATTTAACAACAACAAGTTAACCTATAAGATACTTCATCACTAGCATATAACATAATTATCAGGTTATCTAATATAAAACAACAATAGCAATGCATACAACTATAGGTTACTACCATTATTGACTATCCAACACATGTGCATATAACTACACTAATCAACTAACATCCATCATGAATGTAACCATGACATCAACAGACAAAACCTAATGTATATAACCCTAATTCATATAACAATCCTTGACTTACATACCTGCATGCCAAACATACAATACCTGTATGACGATCTGCTCTTACCCCAAAGCCTAATGCTGCAACCTCATTATGATTATTTGCATCTCATGAATTATCTCAGCCAATGCATTAGCATCATAACATAAAAATATCACCTTGATGACCTAAATTGCATACCATGACTTCACAATGCATGTTCGACCTGCTATTCATGAATAACTATAACCAAGACCATTTATGCATGGCAACTGCATATATACATATAACACATGAGCACCAAATTATATACACATCATTCTAGCTAGAGTCCAGTCACCAATGCATGATCATATCAACTTCACAAACCATGACCTCATGCATGACATCAACAATTACTCCATTGTATATATTGCCACATGCAACCATCAACATGCATAAGCAATGCTTAATCAACTACACATATGCATGAACGCATTTAGCCGAGCATAAGCAATCAATTCTTGTAACAAACCTAAAATATTGATACATGTTATCAAACATACAGAAAATGCAACCTAACATACAAGGATGTGATCAAATGACATATACCAACATGTAATCAGTCATACACTCTTGATGATACATTCCACAACATCAACATCAAGCCCCTCATGATATCCATACTACAACCATGATCAACATGATGCAATGCAACAAGCACATGGAATGCAAGAGTAAGAGACACATATGTAACTAGCATGCATGCATGACCAAGAAAATTCACCCAAGGATAGCACAACCACACTCTAATACCAATATGTAGTATCATATATGACCCAAGAGAGTGCAACCCACTCTGATACCAACATGTAACACCCCCTCCTCCTAGATCCACCCAAGTGAACTACCAGTTCGGGTAAACATGTGACGAGAGAGGTCACTATAAGGGATTCAACTTCCTTGGTGACCATAAGGAAATGGAATTGCCAGAACATATCAAACAAACCCATCCACATTAGCAACAACACCCCCAAGAGACATGTCATCAGCATCTCAGCCACTCAAACATCCTATCCCTGAGTCCCAAAAATTGTTTAAGCCTTTTAATCCTTGATCACTCGCATGCTATATGCATGATAACATCCAGATGCAAAAATTTCTCTCACAGGCCTATGTGTCAGTGCCCCTGGACTCTTTTCAGCAGATCTGTGCCAGCGTCCTCAAGATTTGAGCCACTTTTCGAGCGAAGAATATTTTCCTCTTCCTAGAACTTATTAAAACCTCCAGAATATATCAAATACATGATGACAAGATAAACAAATCAAAAAAATATGCAGGACTAGGCCTGAGCATCCTCAACAGGGACTAACATTCTATCAAATACTTGGCATTAATGCAACCTATAGTTCTAGGATACAAGACAGGGGCTAACATCTTGATTTTTCGACCAAATTGGGTACAAAAAGAGGCTAGGTAGCCATTTTTGGACATTCTAGACTCATTGGATCATATTTCAGGATCAAAGGAGCACTTCTAGATAGGATTTGTGCAGATTGAAGTCTATTGGTGTCATGGTCAACCAGAGTGTTGATTCAATTTATAGAGGATTTTGAAGATGGAGATGATGTTGCAGGGGTTTTCTAGCCTCCATGTGCTTTCTACAACAACTATTACATCATTGTTGTAGCTTTTATTCCTATTTTCTCTATATGTGTTTTGGAGAAGAGACTTGTTTATGTACTTCAAGTGGATTGTGGTATTGTTGATGCTCTTTGAAGTTGGAGTATGGGGTCTTGGTGTAAGATGCCTATGTTTGCTGAAATTTTACATGTTTAAATGTAGGTTAACATGTGTATGGAATGATGATTCTTGCAGAAGTTATTTCTTTGAAGGAGAAACTAACCATTCCATTTCAGCGCTTTATGTACTCTTCTTTTTCTAGACATTGAGCATAATGAGAATGGGTAATGCCATTAGAGCTGATCAAAGGAGATGTAGCCCAGGAGGGGTGAACTCCTTTAACAATGGCTAGTGTATTACTGATTGATGCATGCTTCCATTCAGTGTTTTGATTTCATGTTTAAAGATTTTTTTCATGAAATTAACTTAAGAAAAAACACAATTAAACTCATGTGTTTTACTTGCTATTTTAGAGTTCAAAACTCAAGCACATTTTTGTATTCTAATGAGGATCTTAGCATAGAAATATAATATTCCACATTCATATCAAGTTGGTATCAGAGCACTAGTTTTCTTTGTGCAAGGAGGAATTGGCTTTTGTTTGCAAGTGAATGTGTTTTGAAGCTCAAGTGAGGAGAAGGTTTTGGAAAGGAGAGCAAGATGGTTATAATCGCTACCACCAGTTCTACCTCAAGTTGCAGTGGAAGCTTCAAGCAAAGCATGTCCCAAGGAGGAGATCCTGCAATAATGTTAGAGGATGTGAAGGCTTTTAGAAAGAAATTCTTAGACATGCAAGAAATGGTGAAAATCCTATATGAATAGAGGAATACCAAATTGAAAGGTGAAATCTATAGACCTCCAAGAGGACAATGTTCTCCAAGGGAACAAGGTAACATGAATGGTGATAAACCACTATCTTCTCCATAATCTTCATGTTTTTCTACAACTCTTATGTAAATTACTAGTGTAGAAATTCCCTCAAAGAAGGAAGATGGACAAGTTTGTACCTTTTGTACACATGATGTGGAAGATGAGGTTCTATCAACACCCAAATTCAAGGAGCTGAAAGAAGAGAGTCAAAGAGTCTAAGAGGACACAACTAGAATCAAAAGAGGGTCTGAAAAAATCTTTGTATGTCAATCAAAATATGAGGCAAATGGTAAGCATTTACATGCTTCTTCTTTACATGAAGTTGTTGATGTAAATTCATTTGCATCCTTTGAAAAACATAGTAAAGGCATTGGATCCAAGCTCTTGACCAAGATGGGTTACAAGGGAGGAGGCCTTGGAGTGAACCATCAAGGCATTAAAAATCCAATTAAGGAAAAGGAGAGGCATAACTATGAAGGCTTAAGCTATGCTGCAAAAGAAGAATGGTCCTCTAGTGACAACTAATGGGTATCATGTTCCTTTTTCCATAAAAGAGGACATGAGGAGACAAGATGTTGGGATTTGCATCTAGAATTGGTACCTGCTTGGTTCCTCAAGAATAAGGAGGACTTGAAGTGAAAAACATCTCCAAAGAGAGATGAAAAAGTTGAAGAAGAAACAAAGCTAAGTTCTTCTTACCATGCAAGTTCCTCACGCAAGAAGTGTAAGCCAAAGGACAACAAAAAGAGGTATAATCATCCTGTTAATTCAAATGATTTTCATAATGGAAAACAACATGCTGATTTGAATAACATTTTGAGGAATGCGTTTCTATGCATCTTTTGCCTTTCATCTAACCATTGTGTAGATAACTGCTATAAAAGGAAAGAAATAATCAAGAATATGTTTATGTCTGATGGAGTTGAGACCGAAAGAGAAAATATCATCCAAGGTTAAAGACATGTGAGCCAAAAGAAGCTCAAAATAAATTTTGCACTCACTACAAAATCAGTGGGCATTGGGTCGAGAAGTGTTGGAAATTATTTCCACAACTTCATCCTGGAAAGGGAAAGAAAATTATGCAAGCACCAGAAGAGGAAGTGACAAAAGAAAAAGTGGCGCAAGATGCAACCATCCCTGAAGAAGCTTCAGAAGAAGAAAACGTTCAAATGGAGGGTTCATTTACCTAGTTGGGTAAGAAATGGGTGGATTATTTGTTTAATTGAAGTTTGTAAATCTTTTTTTTGCACTAGAACTGCATATTCCGATAGTTGGGAAAATTGTAAAAGTGATGTTCATAAACAAATCACTTATATGCAACAATGTTTTCTTTAGGCATTGTTATGCTAGTTTGGCTTGTTGATAGTCAATTTGAATGGAAAATTTGGGAGTCAAGTTTATTCCATCTTGTAAAATGGATTTCTATTTGTAGTATAATAAAGCTTTTTAAAATTGTTGTATGAGTAGTTGCAGCACATTCTGTATGTTATAAAGGTGTTAAGCACTCAAGTTATACAAGTATTCACAATGAGAAACTTGTTCTAGTTCATTTGTCAAAGTATTTTGGGATCTTTCCTTGATAAGTATTTTGCAGAAGAACGCTATGGAATTCTTCCTAGGAAGGATGTTGTTGTGGATGGCCATAGAGACGTGGACAAGCTGAGAAGAACATTGAACTTGAATTCTTTGGTCAGGTTATATTTCAAGATCAGCTTGAGAAAGACCCAATACAAGTACAAGTCAAGGCACTACAATCATCGATTTGATCGAGTTTGGAAAAGTGAAGGAACTGTACCTTCAAATGTTGAACAATTGAAAGTGAACTTTTGGGGACCAAAATTTTTCAATGGGGAAGAGCGATCAAGAGCTCAAAATTTGCCAAAAATTCAAAGTTGTCAGAATGGTTTGGAACCTAAACAACCACGTAGATCTCATTGTCCTGAATCTAGTGCAACTTGTTTCGCGTGAAATGGACATTGTATGCTCCCAGAAACATAATCTATTTACTTTGTCAAACAAGTAAAAGATTTGCAGGTGGCTAACAAGGATGCTAACTAGGCATCTGTACTGCCTAGTGGCAAGGGGAATATTCTTGGAATATTATTGGAATATTCTCAAAATATTCTATTGAGTTTCCTTCATCTTATTTGTCCACGTGTTTTTGTTTGCGTCAATGAGGAGGTGACACGTGGATAATCCTAAGGCTGCCATGTGTCCTCTTAAGGGCATAGTAAAAATTTTATGACGGGACAAGGCAGAGGCTGGGCTCGACCCCGTGACCTCCCATTCACAAACACAATAACTTACCAATGCACCCGCAGGTTGTTACTTAACAAACTATAGAGGCAGGTTCTATTTAACATTTAATGTCTCCAAGGTTGGGGGGTCGGGCAGACTTAACTACTTCCCGTGTGAACACCGAAATCGCTAGAGTTAACCATTTTTTATGACCACCAGACAAATCGTCCACATGTGATCACTCCTGCCGAAACCGCTAACGGTTACTATGACCACCGAAGGGAGGGTGACAGCACCAGGGGCTAGCCCTTGGACACATGGCCCCCATATGACCAATATTTTGGTTTTAAGGCCTCGGTGGAAAAATTAACGATCCTACGAATCTGCCCAAAATTTGGGGAAGTTTTCGCTCCGTTAGTGGAAAATTGGGTGAATTTGTAAGATGATGCCAAATATTGTGCAATTTGTAGAGCGAATAATGGAGAAACTAAGAAAGGTCATAACTTCTTCGATTTTTGACCAAATTGGGTGCAAAAAGAGGCTAGATAGCCATTTTTGGACATTTTGGACTCATTGGAGTAGACTTTAGGATCAAAGGAGCACTTTTAGATAGGATTTTTGTAGATTGAAGCCTACGAGTGCCATGGTGAACTAGAGTGTTGATTCAGTTTATGGAGGAGTTTGAAGATGGAGATGACCTTGCAAGGGTTTTCCATCTTCCATGTGCTTTCTGCACCAACTATTACATCAGTTTTGTAGCTTTTATTCCTATTTTCTCTATATGTGTTTTGGAGAAGATACTTGTTTATGTATTTCAAGTGGATTGTGGTACTTTTGATGCTCTTTGAAGTTGGAGTATGGGGTCTTGGTGTAATATGCCTATGTTTGCTGAAATTTTACATGTTTGACTATAGGTTAACATGTGTATGGAGTGATAACTCTTGCAGAAGTTGTTTCTTTGAAGGAGAAACTAACCATTCCATTTTAGCACTTTATATACTCTCCTTTTTCTAGACATTGAGCATAATGAGAAGGGTTCATGCCATTAGATCTGATCCAATGAGATGTAGCCCAGGAGGGGTGAACTCCTTTAACGACGCCTAGTGTATTTGTTAAGCCAGGAGGTAACTCCTGAAATGCAAATCTGTTTATTCATTTGGGTTGTTCATAGTTATATACATGAGGGAGTGACTCTTGAGTTTCATCTCCTAATGACTCTTCATTTTCCCTTATTTATTATTTACACTATTTGCAATTGTTCACCCAATCCTTTTGATTAGGTGTCAACATTTCCCCCCTTAATTTGAAGGGATGTTGGTGAGTCCAAGCATCATTCTAAATCTTTCAAGCTTTTCTCTTCCAAGCGCTTTGGTGAAGATGTCTGCAATCTGCTCATTAGTGGAACAATGGCGAAGATGGATTGTTTTGGCCTAACATGATGTCGAATTAGATGATATTTTGTATTGATGTGCTTCATTCGATCATGGAACTTTGGGTTCTTGGCCAAATTTATTGCAAATATGTTGTTAATCATGAGTGGAGTCAAATGTACTTGTTTTACCTGCAAATATTATAAAATTTTCTTGAGCCACACAATTTCTTTTGTTGCCTCAGTTGCTGCCACATATTCTACCTCTATTGTGGAATTTGTTGGAACTGATTGTTTGTGTGATCTCCAGGAGACAACTCTTGATCCAAGAATCATAACATAACTAGAAGTAGATACTCCAGTTTCTTTGTCTCCATCAAAGTCTAAGTTAGAGTATCCAATCAAGCTGAATTCACCCACCTATGTATACTTGACTCCAAAATCTTGAGTTCCCTTCAAATACTTTAGAACTCCTTTTGTAGCAGACCAATGTCCCTCACAAGGCTTTTGCATAAACCTGGAGAGAATTCCAACAACAAACGAAATGTCTGGTCTTGTAGTATTTAGGTAGTTGAGACTTCCTACAAGCTGTCTATACTTTGTTGCATCCTTAACTTCTTTTCCTTCAATGGATGTGAGCTTTAAGTTTTGTTCCATTGGAGTAGTTAGAGGATTACATTCAACCATGCCAAACCTATTCAACGAATCTCCAATGTACTTCTTTTGAGAAAGGAATATGGACTTCGGATGTTGAGTTACTTCAATACCAAGATAGTAATGAACATAGCCCAAATCAGTCATTTCAAACCTTTCCTCAATTCCTTCTTTATGGATGCAATGTATCTCTAATTGTTCCCTGACATTGAAATATCATCTACATATACCACAAGATATACAACTGTTTTTCCAACTTTCTTGGCAAAAAAAAGTTGCATCATCAAGATCATAATGTTTGAAATTGAGTTTCAGAAGATGCTCAGTAAATTTTTCATACCAGGCTCGCGATGCTTATTTGAGGCCATACAAGGATTTCACAAGTTTGCATACTTTATGTTCATGTCCTTTCATAGAAAACCCTTCAAACTGGGACATAAAAACATTCTCTTTTGGATCTCCATTCAAGAAATCATTTTTTACATCCATTTGATGGACTTTCCAACCATTCTAAGCTATTAGGGAAAAGGGTATTTGGATCGTAGCCCATTTTACTGTGGGGGAAAATTCTCCTCATAATCAACCCCTTCCTTCTGTGCAAACTTTTTTCCACAAGCTTGGCTTTGTGCTTGTCAAGTGAGCTATCAGCTTTATACTTGTTCTTGTAGACCCACTTGCATCCAATTGGTTTGCTTCCTAATGGAGGATCAACCAACTTCCAAGTGCCCTTATTTATCAAGGAATCATACTCCTTTTGAATTGCTTCTTTCCATCCATCATGAGAAGCGGCTTCTTTGAAGGAAATTGGTTCAAAATTTGTAGACAAATTCAATTCACAATCACAAGAAACATCCATATCAACAGGTAAATCATAGTCATCTACATCACCTCCATTTTTCCGAGTTGAATTTCTTGTTCCTATCTTTTCAACCTCATTAGGATGAACAGTTTCAAGTGTCTTTGTCAACCACTTTGGGGGACCTTTTTGAGATGGTCCAGGCTACTCAATTGATTGATTTGGGACTGAATCAAGATTGAGTCTCCCAATTTTGTCAATCACATCACTCAAAGTATCATTAGTGGTTGGAGTTTCATCTGGGGGTGAGAATGCTTCAAAAGAAGATTCCATAGGTTGATCCAGTATAGGAATCCCCCCTTCAAAATGTGGAATCTGATTATCAAATTCTTGAAATGATTTTTCATTTATGAATCTATCCAAGCGATCAATTTTCCACTCAAGAACATTGTCAGCTTTGAAATATTCAAGAAATATTACATCTCTAGATACAACAAATATTTTATTAACTTCATCATGAGACGGTATGCTTTGGAGGTGTTTGAATACCCCAAGAAGATACACTTATGACTCCTTGCACCAATTTTGTTTCTATGTACCTTTGGTATCAAGGCATAACAAGTGGAACCAAAGACCCTAAGATGCTTCACTGAAGGAATGTGCCCATACCACATTTCATAAGGAGTCTTGTTTCTAATATAATTAGATGGACATCTACTCTTTACATATATAGCACATAGAACTGCATCAACCCAAAACATCAATTTTACATTCTTGAGAAACATAATGGAGCGCACCATATTTAAGATTGTCCTATTCATTTTTTCAGCTACTCCATTCTGTTGGGGACTATAAGGCACAATTGTTTGATGTTTGATCCCATGTTGGCAAAGATAGTTTTCAAATTCATTTGAAGTGCATTCTTTTCCATTATCAGTGCGAATATAGCCAATATGATATTGTGCATCATTTTCAATCCATGTATGAAAGTTTTTGAATGTTTGAAAAGCATCATATTTATTCTTCAATAAATAAACCCAACACATTCTGGTGTAGTCATCAATAAATGTCATCATATATTTATTTCCATTTGTAGAAAGAACATGCATTGGACCACATAAATCTGAATGAATGAGTTCAAGTTTTCTATGTGCTCTTGAATGTGAATCATGAAAATATTTTTTTTTTTTTGTGCTTTCCTAGAATGCAAGCATCACATTGCTTAAGTTTCCTAGGAATTGTAGGCAAACCAGTAACGCCTTTTTTCTTCAATAAATGGAGGTTGTCATAGTTCAAGTTTCCAAATCTAGCATGCCATAATAAACTTGATGGAAATGTACCTTCATCATAATGAGAATTGTATGAGAAATTTTTTGCATGAGCAGGGGTACCTTGCAGCTTGAGAAGCCTTTCTTCTTCTATCCCCATCATGAAAAGTGAGTGATCTGATTCTTTTCTCACCTCAACCTTGCCATCAAACATATGAATGGAGCATCCTTGTTGGTGGGTGTGGATCAAAGACAACAAGTTTCTCCTCAATCGTGGGAGATATAAAACATTATGCAGAAGAAAGTCTGGAAGACCAGGCAATTTAAGCCTAATTGTGCCTAGCCTAGATGGCTTGAGTTTTGATTTGTCTGAAAAGTATACTACTCCATCAACATTGTCATTAAATTCTTCAAAAAAATATTGTCTAAAGGTCATGTGGCACGCTGCTCCTGAATCAAGCAACCAATCATTTTTCCAAGAAGCAAGTGAAACATTAAATAAGTCTTCATTTACTCCAATATTACAATGTGCCACAACATAGTGAGTGGATTTAGGTGCTTTACCTTTCTCTTTGTATTATTTTTACCTTTGGGTTGGTTTCTTTCCTACTTAATTATGGCCCAAGGAAACTTGCATGTGGATGCATCATGTGATCCATCTCTATTGCAATGTATGCAATGAAAATCTAACTTTTCTCCTTGAGAGTGTCTATGCCCCTTGCCTCTAAAATTTCTTCTTCCTCTTCCTCTTCAACCACCTCTTACTCTGGAAGAATCTTGAGCAAGATTATTCTCTCTATGTGCAAGACACATAGCCTCTTCAGAAGATTGAGGAGTTGTCTTCTTCCCACAAGTTTTCTCTCTCTCAGCAAATTTATTCACAAGGGAATCAAAGGTAGTTTCTTTGAGGTTTCCATTTTCTTGCAAGGACTGAAGATAATTTGAGAAAGTGGGATAAAGTGCCTTGACAAAAGCTATCAGAGGAATGTCTAATTCAAAATTAGCGACATTGATATCATGCATAATATATTTTACTTATGATGCAAGAGCAAGAAAATCATCCTTTTGTAATTCAAGGATGAACAATTTAATCATGAGTTGAAAAACTTCCAGTGTAGAGTGTGAGTCATATATGTCCTTGAGTTTTTGTAAGGCTTTGAAAGCATTTGAAAATGGCAGAATATGTCAATTCACCTCTTCATTTACTAATGCTACAATCAAGGCATAAGTCTTGTTGTTCTTATTTTCCCAAATGGTGAATTCCTTATCTGAGGTAGGTTGTTGTGGTTCTTTGTCTCCTTCTACAACACACACTCCTTTCCACAACTCATTAAAAATGAGAGTGTGTTTGATTTTTCGTGACCATTCTCAATATTTATCCTTCCCGGTGAGAACCACTCCCACAATAGATATCAATGAATGCATTGTAAAATATGTGTACTGTAGAAAAAAAATACTTTTGCTGCAAAATTTTACTCCTAATGGTAAAAAATATAATTTTGATATATGGCAGAGGTATATCTGAGGGAGGTGTTATTTCGGGGAAGGTGTATATAGGGGAGAGGATTTATGGGGAGGGAGTATATGGGGGAGGGGGTTTATGGGGGAGGGAGTTTATGGGGAGGTGAGACTGTAGGGAGGTACCATGAATATGGATACAAATGAATATAAATGAATGGGACCCATGGGGAGGCACACACGCTATGGGAGGATGCGTTACTTACTCACGATAATGGTGTGTTGAATGGAAAACCGATATTAAAAAATTGGTTTCACAGTCATGATAACAAAAAACGAAGCTATATCTTGACCAATGCCGATATCACAGTGACAAAACCAGTATGGCGATATAGTATAGTATGGAGACAACGTTTGGTGGTAATAATTGTACACATAGGTGGTTTCAGCACAAAGGTGGTTTAATACGAATGAAGGGTGGTGCAATGCCAGAATCAACCAGCGTTCTACAATTCATGTAATGGTATGCCGCGGAGATTGTATGGACAATGTTAATAAATGCTGGAAATCAGACTATGTAATGGAATGTTCAATGGAGGGTGGAGCAATAGAGGGCCATGGAGGGTGTTTTTGCAGTGCTAAAAGAAAAAATGCATTGATGGGTAGCATTGTTATATAGCAGTGGCAGAGTTAAAAGAAACAATGGAATGTACTGTGATACCTCACATGATGCGCACCAGGACTCTGCTCATTAATGAAATGTATTTTGATCCCATTCTTAACACCACAGTTCCATTGCGTAGCTCTCAACACCATGGTCTTCACACTCAACACAATTTAACCAAAATTATGGCCAACATTATAGAACTTATGCAACAAATAAGTCACAATTTTAATAGTCAATTCAAATAGGACAGAACTCATAGAATGATAACAGGTAGAGAAATTAACAGAAATGACAGATTCTGGAGCTGCCAGAAAAATGGCATAAGGGAGTTATAAGAGTAGAAACTGAAAATAGAGGTTGGCTCTAATACCATGTCAGGCTAGGAAGTAACTCCTCAAATGAGAATCGGTTTATTCATTTGGGTTGTTCATAGTTATATACATGAGGGAGTGACTCCTGAGTTTCATCTCGCGATGAATCTTCATTTTTCCTTATTTATTATTTACACTATTTACAATTCTTCACCCAATCCCTATGATTAGATGTCAACAGTATTACTGATTGATGCATGTTTCCATTCAATATTTCGATTTCATGTTTAAAGTTTTTTTTCATGAAATTAACTTAAGAAAACTCACAAAAAAACTCATGTTTTTACTTGCTATTTTGGAATACAAACCGCAAGCACATTTTTGTATTCTGGTGAGGATATTAGCATAGAAATCTAATATTCACATTCAAATCAGCAGTTGAAGGCTCTAGTTTCGTCTCCTCCTCATCCAAGTTTGCATAAGTGATACATTTTTTAGGATATTCCAGATGAAGTGAACATGGTTGGCCCTCTTTGCGATGGATGCATGTTTCTGCAGCAAGTCTGAACATGCCCCATGGTCATCAAGGAGCCATTTAATCACTTCCATGTCTCTTCTAGCTATGGCTATTTTGACACTTTGTTTTTTCCAAGTCTGTCTACTACTGCCTCGGCTCAATCACAGAATGTCGGTTCTAATTTTTGTAATATCAAGTCCAAACATTGTCTTATGATGCTACATACAATGCTTGATCTACAAACCTTAGAAAGGTTATTTTGTTTCCCTCTCCAAGGGTATAGAACCTTGATGGGTGATGGACAAAGACCCCTCAAGAATTTTTTTATGTACCTTATGTATATTCCAATGTTAATATAATGTGAATATTTACCAACAAAAATAAAACATTCTCAACAATCAAAGCCTTCCCTTTTAAAATACTCTCAAGTGGGTGCTCAAAATTATATCACTTGTTGAAAATATGTAATTTCCAAAAATAAAAAGTTTCATGAAGTGATCCACCTAAAATTATAAAAATACCCTTCTGAGGTTCTCTCATTTTTATTCACACGCCAATTATTGCATGCATGGGAACCCTACTAAAAATAGAATCAAAATCTATGTAGAAAATATGTGATAGTTTAACCCGATAATTCAATATAAATCAAAGCAAAATAATATAACCTACTTCTACTATCAATTTTGCATAAGCTTAAAGATCGAGCTGAACAATATAACCAGGAGAAGAAGAATCAATGGAACAATACACATGAAAAAACTTTGGGGAAAGCCTCAGCTAAAAGCCCCACACTATTGTATTATCATACATGGTGGAAATACATAGGAATTATACAAAGCCTTAGCCCTCATAGCTAGCCAGCTCTCAGTACAATCCTCACAGATGCTCACAGGAAATCTTGGCTTCTCTCCAGCCTTCCTCTCTGCCCTCAAAGCTCTTATTTCCTTGTGTTGTTCCTTGTGGATGATTTATCTCTTACCAAGTGGAAAACCAAGCCTTCAAAATTGTGGAATCCTCAAGGATGAATCCTTAACTGCATGCATGATTTTTCTCCATGAGAAAACACATGCAACTGATAGTACATTGTCCTTGAACATTAATCTCAACTGGGTCTTTCTCAGAATAGACATGCATGAGTCTCTTATGAGGGAATCTTCAGTTAATTGGAGTAGCACTAGTTGAGTGCATTAATGCATTAACTGACTGTTAACTCACTATTAGTTCCTCAAACAGTTTGAAGCTAATTTAACTAGACTTAACTCAGTAAAATGAGTTAACTAATTACAACTCAAATGTAACTCAATCTTATCTCATTAATTTAATGGATAACTCTTGCATGACTTCAAAAAGTCTTCTAACTTGAATTTCTCCAACTAATTAATTTAAAATAAATTAATTAGTTATTTCCAAGTATCTGTTAAGACTAAATTTGATTTTAAGTCACAATTTAATTCAAGGACAAATTAAATTGGAATATTCTTGTTTCCATATTTCAACACTCCCTCTCAACAAGAAAGGGATTATCTTCCACCTCGATCCTGTCTCTATGGAACTCAAATTTACACTTTGACAATGCCTTTGTCAAAATGTCAGCATCTTGCTCCTCTATCAAAATATACTATAGCAACATGATCCTCCTCACTACACAATCTCTGAGATGATGATACCAGATGTCAATGTGCTTGGACCTATTATGAAATACTGGATTCTCAAAGAGTTTGATACAACTCTGATTATCACAATATATCATAGTTGGATCCATCCTCTGATCAAACAAACCAACTAGGATTTTCCGCATCCAGATGGCCTCACATGTTGCCTGACTTGCAGCCATGTATTCTGAATTTGCTGAGCTGAGCGCAACCGGCATCTATTTCCTGCTATACCAAGAAATTGTTGCTAACCCAAGGTTGAAAATCCCTCCTGATGTGCTCTTTCGATCTGATGGACTCCTTGCCCAATCTGCATCAGTGAAGCCTTGTATCTTCACTCCCTCTCTCCATATGTACCATACTCCATACTGAGATGTGCCTCCGAGGTATCTCAATACATGCTTTGTCGCCTTCCAAAACATCTTGGTAGGTTGAACCATCTCTCGACTAGCTGGTTCACCGCATGGCACAAATCTGGTTGTGTGTTCACTAAGTACATCAATGAACCCACAAGCTGCATGTACATAGTAGCCTCTGCCACTTCTCTTGAAGTAGAAACATCCTTCCTCCAGTTACCTACTAGAGGATTCTGCATGGGCTTACACTTATCCATGTGGAATCTCCTGATTATCTCGTTGGCATACTTGCCCTGAGACACAAACAACTCCCCATCCTTCTACCACACTTCCATGCCAAGGAAGTAATGCATGAGACCCATGTCTTTCGTCTCGAATTCTCTTGCAAGGTCCTCCTTGCAAGACACAATCAACTGATCATCACCAGTCAATATGAGATCATCAACATAAAGTACAATGATCAACAGCTTACCTTTCACCATGATGTGGTATGGGTTCACATCCGCTTCACTCTTTGTGAAGCCCAACTCGATGAAGTAGTTGTCTATCCAAGTGTACCAAGCATGAGGTGCTTGCTTCAGCCCGTACAATTCTCTCTTGAGTTGGCACACATGCGACTCATGATTGAAGGTCTCAAAACCTTTCAGTTTCTCTATGTACACCTCTTCCTCAATCTTGCCATTGAGGAATGCAGTCTCACATCCATTTGATGGATCTTCCAACCCATCTATGCTGATAGTGCCAACATAGATCTAATAGATGAGTACCTTGCAACAGGAGGAAAATCCTCATCATAGTCAATCCCCTCGACCTGTGAAAAACCACAGGTAACAAATCTTGCCTTATGCTTCTCCACACTACCATCAGCAGCTTGCTTTACCTTGTAAAGCCAATGGGAACTCACAACTAACTTGTTCTCCAGTCTCGGAAACACATCCCAAACATTGTTATGAACTATGGAGTCATACTCCTCCACCATAGCATCAACCCAAATCGGTTGCTGCACTGCTTCCTGAAAGGAAGATGGCTTAGTCTCAACATATTTCCCAGCAAGGGCCATGTATCCAGTGTACCTCTCAGCTGACCTCCTTTATCTGCGCTGAGAAGATGGTGCTCCCACATTGTCTCTCGCATCCTCCAAAAATCTATCAGCTTCTCTTGTGCACTTCCATCCATCTCTGGAAGACTTTTCTTGAGTGGATGTCTCCACTCCTAGAACCTCTACATGTGGCTGCTTTGCATCAGTCTGAGGCTCCTCCTCCTTAGGAAACAATTGTTCCTCCATAACCTGTAGTTGGAGCTCCCTCTCAAGGGAAATTCGCATGGCCTTCTGCTCATCAAACTTGATATCTATGCGAACCACTGTCCTTCGACTGGTAGGAAAGTACACCTGATAGTTAAGAGGTGTATCAGTGTACCCCACAAATATCCAAAACTCTGTTTTTAGCTTAAGCTTCTTCCATGCATCCTTTATCACATGGCAATATACCGATGAGCCAAAGATCCTGAAGTGACCCACATCTAGTCTCTTACCGGAGAAAGCTTCCTCGGGTGTCTTCATCCCAAGTATGTGATGCAAGCTTCTATTTTGCAAATAGACAATTGTGTTGCATGCCTCAACCCACAAGTGAAGTGGTAGACCTTGGTCATGCAGCATTGTCCGTGCTTTCCCTACAATATTTTTGTTCTTCCTCTCGGCCACCCCATTCTGCTGTGGGTAATGAGGTGTCATCAACTCTCGTTTAATTCCTTCCACTGCACAGAAGTCCCTAAACCATTGAGAGGCATATTCTCCACCGTTGTCACTTCTCAAGGCCTTGATCTTCTTCCCTGACTCTCTCTAGACCAAAGCATTGAACTCACAAAACTTTGTGAAAGTTTGGTCCTTTTTCTGCATGAAATAATTCCAGCATTTACGAGAATAGCTATCAATGAAAATTACATAATACCTTTGCTTTGTTGTGGATGCCATCGAGAATGGTCCACACAAATCAGTATGAATTCGCTCTAAGATAGCCTCTCCTCAATTGTCTCGATCATCAAAGGAAGAATTGGTGTACTTTCCCAAGGTACAACCTTTGCATGTGTCAACTTGCTCAAGTTTACTTTTGGGAAGTCTTGTAGATATATGTTGCATTATCTTCAATGCCTCGTGATGCAAATGGCCCAACCACCTGTGCCACAACTCACCAATGTCTTGGATTTGCACCAATTCTACTTTCATACTCAATGCTGCACAATCATCTACCTCTAGTTTATAGAGATTCTTCACCCAAATCCCTATCCTCTCGTTCTGACCCGTGGCTATGTGTCTTAGGAACGTTGTTCCTTTACTGAAGACAGCATCATAGCCTTTATCCTCCAACATCATGACCGATACCAAGTTCTTCTTTAGTCCAGGCACATACATCACAACTGTCAAGGTGAGAGGAGCTCCATTTTCCCTCTGAAAAGAAATTGTGCCCACTCCTAAAACACTATACCTTCCACAGTCACCCATCTCTATGCGCATCTTGAGGTCTTGCTTCTCCAAGGCACTGAATAAATTTTTATCACCATTCATGTGGAATGAGACTCCACTATCAAGATACCAGACACAACCCATCATCGATGACACCATGCATGCGATGAGGGTAAAGTCCATTTCAAACTAAGAGGATAATGCCTCACCTTCTGATGCTTCTGAGTATCCCTTCTTGGACTTCTTTGATGGGAAATTAGTTGCATAATGTCCCATCTTGTGATAATTAAAGCATCTTACTTTAGACATGTCACCCTTCTTCCCTCCATGAGAAGAATTTGATTTGAAATGGGAAGCCTTCCCCTTCCCTTTCCTTGCCTTACTTGCTAAGGCCAAACTTTCTTCATCATCATTCTTGGATGAAGAACCATCTCATGTGCTCCTCCTGATCTCCTCCTGCATAAGATCTGACCATAATCATTCCCAATCTGGTAGTTTCTCCCTTCCATTCACAGAGTCTTGGTAGCTATTCCAATGCTTTGGAAGGCCAAGGAGAGCGAGGCTCACCATATCATCATCGGTAGTAGTTATTCCCACACTGCCAAGCTCATCTTTTCAGGTGGTGAGCTTGTTCAAATATGTGGAAATAGTATCACCCTTCTCCATCTTGATTCTTCGAAGCTTATCCTTGAGCGCCAATTTCCTCTAGTCGCTACTATTCTGATAGAGGTCCTTCAATGTCTTCCACATTGAAAATGGAGTATCCTTCCCATGGAGACTCGAGACAATATGGTCTCAAACTCCCTCAAAGATGATCCGTCTCACCTTCGCCACACACTTCTTCCACTTAGCCAACTCTTGTGCATTAGTTGAAGTTGGCTTTGCGATTTCTTAATCAATGAATTCCTTCAAGCCATTGTCTTCTAATACAGCCTCCACTCTATATTTCCATGCTATGTGATTCGAGCTACCTTCCAAGGCATACCCGAGTCTCAAGCCATAGAACCCCATTGGCCAACCTTGAAGTATGATATGAATTTGATTTGTACCTGCAACCTCGAACTTCAAACCTTGAATTCTCTTCTCATTATATTGTTCACAGCTCTTATACCATGTAGAAAATTTCTGATATTTTAACTCATTAATGAAATATAAATCAAAGAAGAATACTATAACCTACTTCTACTATGAATTTGCAGAAGCTTAAAGATTGAGCTGAACAATATAACCAGAAGAAGAAGAATCAATGGCATGATACACATGAAAATACTTTCGAGAAAGCCTCAGCTAAAAACCCCACACTATTGTATTATCATACATGGTGGAAATACATAGGAATTATACAAAACCTTAGCTCTCACGGCTAGCCAGCTCTCAGTACAATCCTCACAAATGCTCACAGGAAATCTTGGCTTCTCTCCAGCCTTCATGTCTGTCCACCAAGCTCCTATTTCCTTGTGATGTTCCTTATGGATGATTTTCCTATTACCAAGTGAAAAACCAAGCCTTCAAAACTGTGCAATCCTCAAGGATGAATCCTTGACTGCATGCATGATTTTTCTTCATGAGAAAACACATGTAACTGATAGTACATTGTCCTTGAACATTAATCTCAACTGGATCTTTCTCATAATAGACATGCATGAGTTTCTGATGAGGGAATCTTCACCTAACTGGAGTAGCACTAGTTGAGTGCATTAATGCATCAACTGACTATTAACTCACTATCAGTTCCTCAAACCGTTTGGAACTAATTTAACTAGACTTAACTCTGTAAACTGAGTTAACTAATTACAACTCAAATATAACTCAATATTATCTCCTTAACTTAAGGGATAACTCTTGCATGACTTCAGAAAGACTTCGAACTTGAATTTCTCCAACTAATTAATTTAAAATAAATTAATTAATTAATTCCAAGTAGCTGTTAATACTAAATTCGATTTTAATTCACAATTTAATTCAAGGACAAATTAAATTGGAATATTGTTGTTGCCATATTTTAACAATCTAAAGATTAATTAAATGAAGCATTGAATCAGACAATATCTTGTGTCACTTTAACATTTTCTGGAAAAAGAAATTGGCTCAATCTTAGACAGTGGAACCAATAGATGTACTCATGAGAGTGCTAGATTTAACACTTAAACTTGGATGGACAAGCCTAGCGTTAAGAATCCCAACTGATCGTAATCCATAATGGCTAGGTTAGACTTGGATCCACAACCTAAAGGCTAAGCATGATCGACACTTAGGCCATCACAATCTAGGTGACAAGAGAATTATAATCATGTAGCACAAGAAAGGTCACACCCAACTACCCACCACGCAGGGGGAAACAATCCTACTAGGAGTTGAACATGGATCATTCTCATGGAACCCACTCAATGTTTTTTCTAAACCATGGGATGATTGACTTATATATGTAGCCTCAAGGTGTAGCTTAGTTGATTTAAATATTGTGATGTATTATTGCCAACCCATGTTTCATTCCTTTGGTAAGAGTTGATAGAATCTACAACATGTAGCAGTGGGGGAAAAATTGTGAATTGTTCCCATAGGGTGAAGTGTAATAATGTGCATCAATGGGTGTTCCATGCATTCCATCCATGAAAGTGGATAATTATATAACCTATACACTGGAGAATTATATATGTTCAAACAAGGATGTTCTAATGAAAACCTTGCATGGTCGCCCTCCTTTCTTGAAATATCTAGATGGAGAGTAGCTCAACAAATGATACATACAATCTTCTATATCCTAATAATGGATAATTATAATTATATATTCTATCTATCTATCTATCTATCTAATCTATCTATCTATATATATATATATATATATAATATATATATATATATATATATAATAATATTATATATATAATATATATATATATAGATATATAATAATATATATATATATATATATATATATAATTTATATATATATATATATATATATATATATATATATTAATATAATATATAATATATATATAGAGATATATATATATATATATATATATATATAGACATGCAAGTTAGATATTTTTTTTCCAAGGAAAACCTTGCATGATCCTCCTGTCTTCCTCTAAATAACCGGATGGAGAGTGGATCTACATACATAAATATATATGTTTTAGCCCCAAGGGTAAAATCTATTTTCTCAAGGCATTTTATAGAGGGAAAGACCATATTTCACATTACATCTTGGTTCAAACTTCGTTTAGTCCCTCAAGGTTACCAATTTCTCCTATGATTGGTAATGGACAAAATCCTCCATTTAGATATACATACACGCCTATGTAACTTATAGCCTCAAGGATTAGCTCCATGTTTCTAAGGAATTTTGTTGAGGGGGAGGCCATAGGTCTTGTAACTTACAAGTCAAACTTGGTCAAGTCTCTCAGGGTTATCAAGCACTCTTGAATTTTCTTTTCTTCAGATTTTGTGACTTCTATACTAAGGGAATTCAACGTGGATTTATAGATGTGTAGATCCAATATGGTATCTAATATAGGTACTAATACAATAATATGAAGTCCATATCTATACCATATATAAATCCAAAAACTTAACAATGTTAAAGAGTGGATCTAGTGTCATAAGTGACACTTTATCTTTGGTATATTTCATAAGGGTGCAAGTTATTATTATTGCATGCATAGTCCACTAAGTTACCACCATATGTGAGATGGGGAGATCTAAACAGGGACACCAACTTTTGAATTCATGGTGTAAGGGATTTTGGGGTACCCCTCCCCCCCCAACGCACACACATATACATATAATTAAAAAAAAAAAAACTACACTAAATTTTATGTGAAATATAAAAAGATAAAACATGAAATAATATGTTGCATTCACAAATGACACAAAAGGATTATAGACTCAACGCAAAGGGTTAGTTCAATTATATATCACCAAAGTTGTTGGGAATTTGAATAGTTCTATGGTAGTGGATACTCAATGAAAATTTCCTTTAGTAAGGTGCACTAATCTACATTGGTAGGTTTACTAGGGATTCCATCTACAAATGTAGGGAAGCATCCCTTAGGTCACCCTTGGAAAAAAAATGATTGAAGACTTCTATAAGGAATGATGTGGAAATTAGAACAAAGAATATTGAAAATAAAAAAATATGAAAACCATAAATTAGACGATCTGAAGGATATTCAAAATCAACATTAATAAATATGAAATTTGAAGTTGTAAATTTTCTTTTTCCTTATCGTTGTTCTTACCATAGTGAAATATATGTAACCAAATAACAATAGAGCATTTTTATGTAGGGGATTTACCCTTAAATCAATACCATTGGCTTCTTCTAACAAATCCCTATGCAAAATAACTACAATAAACCCCAATGTTTTTCTCCTACTTTACCGCTCACGAGAAGTGACAAAAGGAAAAATTGAGGAGAATTAAGGTTTTGAGTAGATATAATGGGTCAAACAAAGATTCCATGGCAACATTAGATAGGCCCATATGAGGTTGTATTATATATGTGGATTTTAACAAGTATTCCCTAGCAACACTAGCTAGGCCCATATGAATTTTTTTTTTGTCCTTTGTATGTTTGTGAAATGAGAGAACAAATCACCATCCCATAGATGTATCCCCTTGCAACACAAATATTGCATCATCATAAGAATATAATATACCCAATATTGATATATAATGCTGGGAGGATTTATGTCAGTCACATGAACACTTAGTGAAGTGGTAGAAGTGGTAGTTATCTAGTTCATACATATTCTAAATTCCACCATAATCACCTTATATTCCTACCTATTGTTTTGTATATATGATATATGATTCTAGGATCCACAATAGCATTTGTTGTTATAATAAAAAATCCATATAATTTTAGGGAGAATCCACTTGATAAAGCACAACCCTAGTTTGTCAATTTTATCTTTTTGTTTGGGAGCTCTAAAGCACAAAGATTAAACATATTGTGCAAGTGGCTAGATGGTAATGGGATGGATTCATAGGTAAGTTACTTACCTATTTGATAGGGGAAATTCATTGTGGTAACCTTTGAAGGAGTCCCCACTTAGAGGTATGAATTAGCTGTAAAACCTTCCCTATAAGTGTGGAGGTCATTCACCAAAAAAATAAGCCTAAAATCACTAAACTATATAGAAAAGATAAAGGGGACCAAAGTGGGTTGTTAATAAGGAAATGGGTTTATTTTTTCTTCTATATTGGTCTCCTCAAAATTTGTAGTAAGTTCAAAATTCTCCACTTGTGGGCTAGGAAGTTTATCTTCCTCCTCCGGGATGATAGGATTGGCAGGGGTGCCCCAAAATCTCTTATTGCTTCTACTATTTGTCTCCATCTTTGGCTAATTCTACTAAGAATCCAATCCCATAATATCCTTACACATCAACTCAAACTTACCTTTAAATATATTGAGTGTCTGCAGGATGCCTTTGTGAATGGCATGGGATTTTTCTAATCCCTTGGATAGTGTGGCTTTTTTCATCCAATAAACCTTTGCAATATTATAGAATTTTGTGCCTTGTGTTTTAGAATAGATTGGGTCAGATACCTTTTGTTCGAACTCACTAAAATTTGGTCTTTAGATAGGCCACTATGTTTTGTAGTTTTCTCATTCTCCACATGCTCCAATAACCTATTAATCTTTGTCAAGACTCAAATGTTGTACATATTTTCCACTAACTTGGCTTCCCTCTCTACTCTGGAGGAGCGAGAAGGGTGAGAGGAAGAGTATGTTTAGCATGTTTGAACTTGACCTCACCTCTTCTTTCCTCTATGGATATGTATAATACCTCTTACCATTTTTCTTTGAGAATGCAATGACACCAATAAAAAATATCCCCAAGCTTTTTTAGATTCCCTTGGCATAAAGATACTACTTCCAATTTGGGATAAAGATGGAAGCATCCATGCCCTCTCTTTTCACCTTATATTACACCAAATATTGAGACCATGGCTCTCCAATTCCCATATAAAAGGGGTCACCCACTTTAAGCGTTACAAGGAAAGGGACTATGACATTGTTACCAAGATGACTTGGATTCTAAAATGGGATAAAAACCAAAAAGAGAGACAAATTATACCTTTTCCCTTGCCTCTCCATCTAGGAGAAGGAGTCTCTACATTACATTTCCTACATATCTCCCATTACTACTTCAATGATCTTTATCCATCACTCATACCCTCCATAACTATAAAGTGTTTAGGGTCTGCAAACTTCATAATGCCCCACAATCATCTCAAAGTAATGTCTGGACAAGTCTATAGGAACTTCCTTTCATTACCTATGATTAATAATTGTTGAAGAGGGACTAATACCCCTCCCATTATTTCCTTTTCTGGTCAATAACATGACATCACCTCATCCTCATTTGGTAATCACTCAGTAATGAAGGCAGTGGGATTTCATATGAAATGGTGGATATGCAACATGTGGGAATGGTTGCATCACCACCCACTTGTATACACCCAATTTGAAAATAACTCATATTTTATTATTTTCCTTAGGATGTCCATTTTGGATCTCAATATTTCTCTAATGGATCCTTTCCTCTTTGGATAATGGGATTGAGCCTATGGGTAATTATCCTTTTATGCTCACAATTTCAGAACTAGAAATTATTCTCATAATCTAAGATCTAAGTCCACTTGCAATTTTCCCATTTGAGAATAATTTTTTCCAACATCCTTTGATTAAGATCTTCCTCTACACAAATATGAGAATAAGTGTCCAAACCCCTCTTAGATATCTTAACATATGTTTTAATATAACTACCCAAAATATTCTCAATGTCCTTCAAAACTAGTAAATGCCAAAACTGTAAGTGGCAAATTGGACAAACAAACCTATACATGTATTATGGTCACTAATAAAGTGTTAGGGTCTAAATGTGGAAACCATCAAATTATATATAGTACCACTCTTTTGTCAATTAGGGTTATTTGTAGTGGTTGAGAATAATTGTTGTTATCTCCCCCACCCAGGTTCAATTCCCTACAAGTGACATGATGATGAGAAATATTGTTGTATGCTATGTGCCTTTGATTATTCTTGATCGGCCCTCACTGTTGCTCTCCGACAAAGAGAGATGATGTTAGGCCCTTGTACTACTAGTGTAACCCCTTATTATTATTAGTACAACCCCCTTATTATATTGATGTATCCATGTAGTGCCCATATTGTTACTATTGTGTCCCATAGAAGCCCACTATTGTTATTATTGTGCCCTTACATTATTATTATTTTATGTCGGCTCTGATTATATTATGAACCCTTAGACTCCTATATATTTGAAAGGAGGTCTTTTCATTTGTATCATCGAAGAATTGTTCTTTTGTGTAATGTAAAGGAGGTTGCCCCCTTGAAGAGGCTGAATTCTAAGGCATTCAACTATATTTTCTATCTTTTTGTGAGCTGGTTTCATAATATTTGGTATCAGAGCTTTGGATTATAGGGTTTCGCTGCTCCAAATAGGTCATCGTGGAATTTTCGCTATCACTTTTTTTTCTGCGATGATTCAAAAGCGAAAAAAAAAACTCATTTGAGACGAAATTGCATTGAACCTCAAGTCTGGATTTCAAAGCTTTTCACGCTATATTTGTGGAGATATGATCTGAGGAAGTTGGTCTTTTTGCAGACTCCTAAATTACATTCCAAACAGGTGGCCTGGGGAAAATCATCATAAATTTCTCTTTGAGCATCAGATTGAATTTTGTAAGAAGGTACAGAAAGAGGACAGACTGTAGTTTCTTGTAGATATTTTTCAGAGCCAAAGGTAGAAACAGTGACATGTGGCACATTGTACAAGTTTTTTCTACTAGTCTATAATCAGGTCACTATGGAAGATTTAGCATAACTCTTCCTTGGAGAATCCAATTTGGATCAGACTGGTGGCATTGGAAAGAGGACGCAGACGGATACTGCAGGTCACAATTTCATAACTTAAAGATCTGAAAGCACGGAGTTACATTCATTTCAAGATCAAGCTCCTAAAATCAAGAAAAAACAAGATGAGGAAGTTTGATGGCAAGGACCCGGTAAATTAGATACTTCAGATGGAGCAATATTTTGATCTACATGGTGTACCGCTGTTACAAAAGGTATGTATTACATCTTCATATTTAGAGCTGGATCAATTTTTATGGTATAAAGGGCTTTATTCTTGTAAACAAGTTGTTACGTTGTCAATTTTCACGAAGGAAATGATAGCACATTATAAGGATACAAAGAGAAACACCTTCTTTAGAGCAACACCACAACAATTGGAAAGAGTAAAAGGGCTTTGTTACATAGTGGAAAGTAAAATTATGGCAACAAGGAAGTCTAACCCTCACAACT
>APFE030402044.1:163239-183235 GCA_000404065.3 Pinus taeda
AGCAGTCATAGAAACAAGAACCCGACAACTACGAAATCGATCAATTTCAGAGTATCTCATCAAGTGGAAGAACTTACCCGCTGAAGATTCCACATGGGAGGACAAGAATTTTATAAAAAAGCATCAAAAATTACTTAAGCATTGAGGACAACTCTTTTTGAAGGAGAGGGGCATGTTAGGCCCCTATACTACTAGTGTAGCCCCTTATTTTTATTAGTACAATCCCCTTATTATATTGATGTACCCATGTAGTTCCCATATTGTTACTATTGTGCCCCATAGAAGCCCAATGTTGTTATTATTGTTCCCTTACATTATTATTGTTATGTCGGCTTTGATTATATTATGAACCCTTAGACTCCTATATATAGAAAGGAGGTATTTTCATTTGTATCATCAAAGAATTGTTCTTTTGTGTAATGTAAAGTAGGTTTCCCCCTCAAAGAGGCTGAATTCTAAGGCGTTCAAATATATTTTCTATATTTTTGTGAGCTGGTTTCAGAACAGATGATGATTAATCTTGAAAAATATAGCCCCACTCTTCTCTAGAAATAAAACACCATCCTCCAACACTTTCTAATATAAATCATGGTTGAAAATTAAATAATAAAATTATTTTAAAACAAAGTGAGATCTCAAGCCCATCTATATAATTTGTATGAATCTATTTGTACAAATATATAAAAGCTAGCCAATAGCCATTAAACCTATTAATGATTGGTCCTCTTTTATAAGAAGACTGAATATCAATAACTTCTTGGGTAGACATTTTTAACAATAATGTCTCTTCTTCCACGGGGTCTTGGATAAACGGTGATTAGGCATGTTGTTAAGGTACTCCTATATGTTAACTCACTAGTTTAATTCTCCACCCTATTAGTTTGTTATTCTTGGACATGACCATGATGTAGTCTCACCAATGTCGAACTTAAAAAAAAAAAATAATAACAACACTTCTAGATTTTCTACTATATATGCACTAGGAAGAGAGGGATTCAAGTTATATGGGGTAGCTGATTTGTTTTTGACAACATATTTGAACAAAGGTTTAGTTTAAGAGGTTGCATCTTTTCCTAGGACTCCTCCATGACATCTCATAACCAGGAAAAGAGTAGAATCCTTGAAAATATTATATTTATATAGTATAAATTTATCCTTAAGTTTCTTCCTTCGTAGATTAAGCTGTAAGACACCACAGGGATTCCCACTTTGGCTTGGATATTATGCTTGAGAGAGGCAATGGAATCAGAAGAATTTTCCAAAAACTAAGTGGATTTATTCCCAATAGACCTCATCAAAATTTGATATCCCTACATGTCATTATGACTCCAATCACCAAAACCTATCAAATCTATTTTGATCAACATGAGTATATTTAGAGAGATTCAATTCTAGTGAAATATACCCAGATCTACTTTTTGTACCTTGGGAGTGTTGATGTTTGTAGATGGAACAAGAACATCCACACAAGTTTGGTGTCAAAAGTGTGGAAAGTTGTTTGATTCAAATCTAATTTTAAACTAATTATATTTAGTGAAAGTCTTTTATTGAGTTGTAAGAATCTAATGAAGTGTATTTTAAATACACTAGTGAATTAGATTAAATATCAATTGTTGATCTTATCATGAGATTAGGGTTTTGGTATTTGAATCAAGTCTAAAGGTAGGGCAAGATAGAGGGTAAAGACGCATGCATTCTTCACATAGGATAGAATGGTAAAATATGAAGAAAATTAGTGAAGGAAGAGGAAGAAGCAATGTAAAAAGGAAGATTTGTTGGTAGAAAAATTAGTAGAGAAAAGATCATATCTACAACAATTTTTGTATGGTCAAACAGATAGCTCCATATGGATTAATGAAGTCATATGAACAAGACTATACCATAGTTTCTTAGATTTGTTTCAACACTTTTCTCTTTCTGTAGGCTGGAAATATTATTTTCTAGGTGTCATTGTAAGTTTTGATTGTTAATGATGAGATGATTTGAAGGACATAAATTCATATGTGCATGATAAATTATTTTTCTACTTCCATTATTTATTTTTTTAGCTATATGTGTGACTATTACATGTTTAAAATTAATTTATGCTATTGAATAAATTCAATAACTAATTTATTTAATTAAGAAACATAGGACAATAGTAACCTAAGGCTTGGAATATTTACATAGATCACTTCATATTTGGTCATATCTCTAAATCTGGAGATTTTGTAATGTCCACTAAAATTTTAGCCAAAAGGTGAAAAGCACTAAGAAATTTCATAATAGTTACAACACTATTAGAAATGTTGGTGGATTCGTTACCACCATGAATGAGCTTGTTCATACCTTATAGACCAGGTGGGCCAAATATAGTATTAACAGTGGTTGTGCAGGAATTTATGATGCTAATCAATTGAGACTTTCTTTAGGAACTTTGACCTTTCCCTTGGCAATGAAGTAAGAAAAGAAACCTTTGACAATGTTTGGGAGGAAAATTTTTCCATTTTCATGACCAATAAGATCAATAGAGAATCCTAACCAATTATGGATCTTATCAAGCTATTATTATTAATAGAGGGTTTGATCTAAATCTTCATCAGTTATTTTTATCCCATTACTTCATTAATGTAATGGGATTGTTCACATTGAACCTATCTCTAGAGAAAGGAAATTTGTATCTTAAAGTTTAGAAACCTTGGCAAATCTTACTAGCCCCTAATATGAAAACTATAAAATGTTTGGAGATGTTTTTGAAAAATATTCAAATTTCTAATGATTTTAAATTGTCTATATAAAATATTGGTGATTATTAAGGTAAAATAATTTTATCCTATAAAATTTGGACACAACATTTTTAGAGAAAATGGAAATTTGCAAATATTTTTTTTGGAAAAAGAATGGAAAATTAGCCTAGTTGTGAATATTAGCCACTAAAATTTTCCCTGTTCTAAATAGAGGTCCACCATTTCACCTGTACATAAAGTTATTAAGGTCGCCCATTTAATTCACAAGGCTATGATATAGAAATTACATTAGAGAGAGTTTTCACCTTAACCACATTCTTTCTACCATTTGGGATTTCACTTCTACCATCAAGTCTGGAGTTGGAGCAAATAGAAGGAAAAGGACCTTTTCTCAAGGTGGCTTTGGAACAAACTTTGCTACAACACACATTATTGAGGTGGTAATTTTTAAGCCCTTATTTCCATTAGCATATTAAAATTCTCTTTATTTTTTATTTTATCGTATGTTTAGATATTGGATTCATGTTTTTTGTCTATCCTCTTTCTTGCAGAGGCTAATTTAATGGGAAATAATTTTTCTAGTGTGTATAGTTTATCCTTCTTCTTTATTTTTCTATTGCTTAGGTACACAACTCCAAAGTATGGATTTTTGTACACTATAGTAGTAAAAAATACCCATACAGATAGATTACTCTAGACCTTTGTTATACAATCTTTATGGACTTTGAGCCTCTATAAAGAGCCAACAATGCCCGTTTGCTTCTATAAATTTAAGTGCAAAGATGGAAGTAGCCCAAGTACATGAGTTAATCCACTAACCAATGTTACATTCAATATAGGTAAAGTGCCACCTGAAGGGAACTCTTCTAACCATTCTACACACTCCCAAGATTCAGGTGGTTTTTGGCACTAACATAGAGTGGGTAGAGTTGGAAGATAGCGCTAAGGTGAAGGAGATGCCACCCTTTGAGAACCTTAAAGGTCCCTCAAGTCGAAAAATTTCAATTGTTCGTCTTGCCATTTCAAAACTAGAGCATCACGATGAACCCAACATGGGAAATGATGAATGTGAAATGAGATTTGTTGATCTTGATCTTGTATTCAAAGGATGTGCCCACCCCCATGGACCCCACAACTTAGAGGAAAAATATTATCCTCTTGAAAATGTTTAATTCCTATAGTGCCTTGATTTATCTACTTTATTTGGACTGATGGCTTGGTTATTTATGTGTTTATTTATTTTTACTATGGGTTTATTGTGAAAATTCCTATACTCGAAGGAACCCCTCCTGCAGCAAATATGAATCTACTTCACCTATTTGATTTTTAAATTACATTCATCAAGTTATTCTTCTGAATACTGAAGCAAATTACTTTAACAACCTACACTAAATAAACATTTGATCTCATGAAACATAAAATAGAGCAAATAACAAGATACATAGGACACACTTATTTTTGGACACAATAGTCCCTGGAAAAACCCAATGTGGGAAAACCAGTGCAGCAGTTTTGAGGGTTTATTATTATGCAGGAGAAATATTTGAATACAAATCTAGGATGCTCATATAGCAATCCTTTACAAAGAAAATACTGGCGGAAAATCTGAGTGAGTTTTATCTCACTTCACCCACAGAATTTTGGTTGATCTGGCACAAGACTGGCTAACCCCGACTATTTCTGCGTTGGCCCTGCATAGGCTCTACGTCAGTCCTACGTCAACTTCTCTTCCCTCTAAGTCATCTATCCCAGTTATTCTAGCAGTTCTGGCTTTTGCGTGACAGGTAAGTTTCCCCTTTGCGCAGTCCTTTCTTGCTTTGGGTGGGCCCAGACTGGCCCAACGTCAGCTCTCCCGGCTACTGTGCTACCTCTCTACAACCTCTCTCCGCCTTTCTGTCAGTATTCTTCGGAAATTCCTTCTTTTAGATTCCCATTGCCCCTCTACTATTGAATGATCTCTTAGTTCAAATTTCTCAGCTTCCTAGTCCAAATCAATTCTCTCTCTCTCTCTCTCTCTCTCTCTCTCTCTCTCTCTCTCTCTCTCTGAACCCCAAGCCTCCATTTTATACTTTTCGTGTTGAGTCTTCAAAGACTGAGATTAAGTCTCTAATCAACGGTTAAGATTAAAACATGACTTGATCGCCCTTCTAGATCATTCTCACCCATATTTTGATTAATACCCATTAATATTTTAATTTTCCTAAGTTTAGACTTAGGAATCCCATTAAAAATATTAATTATTTTAATAAAATACAATCCAGGTGGAATTTCACCAAATAGTTTCTGGGTTCTTTAGAACTCATGTTCCTTAGCCTCTCCACCAATTTTTAAGGCTAGAGCACTTCTGATGCAAACAAAAACTAACACTCCCTCTTAGCGAGGAAAGTGCTCTAGCAACAATGTCTGCCTGCATGTTGCTCTGTTTCTGAAGCACCTCCTTTTTGTGCTATTGCTACCACCAACACTATCAACAATGCCCATTTGATTCTATAGATTTAAGGGCAAATATGTAAGTATCCCAAGTACATGATTTAATCCACTAACCAATGTTACATTCAATATAGGTAAAGTGCCACCTGAAGGGCACTCTTCTAACCGTTCTACACACTCCCAAGATTCAGGTGGTTTTTGACACTAACATAGAGTGGGTAGACTTGTAAGATAGTGCCAAGAGAGGTGATGGAGATGCCACCCTTTGAGAACCTTAAAGGTCCCTCAAGTCGAAAAATTTCAATTGTTCATCTTGCCATTTCAAAACTAGAGCATCACGATGAACCCAACATGGGAAATGATGAATGTGAAATGAGAGTTGTTGATGTTGATCTTGTATTCAAAGGATGTGCCTACCCCCATGGACCCCACAAGTTAGAGGACAAATATTATCCTCTTGAAAATGTTTAATTCCTGCAGTGTCTTGATTTATCTACTTTATTTGAATTTGTGGCTTGGTTATTTATGTGTTTATTTATTTTTACTATGGGTTTATGACACTTTCTGAATTTTTTTGGTGATCTTGCATGCAAAATTTTAATTGGTTAGGATTTTGTCTCGCAATTGTAGCTTGTGGTGGCTATCTCACAACCCTTTTTTCTAAAATGCATTGATATATATTGAATTTTAATGGAAGCATTTAGTAGCTACCTCTCAATGTCCCACTATTGGATGCATTTTAATGGCTAGCATGTCAAGCGTCATAAATATACAATACACAACATAAGACCCAATAATTAATAATTATTTGATATCATAGTCTGGAAAGAACGTGTACATGTTGAATCTGGAAGAATAGGCCAAGTGCTATGATAACATGATCAACTATCTAGAGTAAGTAGTGAAGGTTGTAAATGTCAAAGATATAGTGGTGGAGGGGAGAAATATATTGTTCATCATCAGGCAAGACAAGCACAAGTTGGAGGCAAAGATCATTGGAATTTGTGAGAGCACATTGGGGTTACTGGAGGACTATCACATCCCCTTTTCTTCCTCAAGGGATGTCAAGGTCCTTTTCTTAAGATGAAGGGGGATTACAATTGTTATCTCATGGAGTTTAACATTGAGGATGGAAGGAAAGATGCAAAGGATGGCATGTTGGAGACTTATAAGAATACATAGAGACAAGTAGATCCAAGGTATTATAATGATGCAATGAGTATATTTTGGTAAATTTGAATAGATATGAGTGTATCTAAGTATTTCCATGTAGATTAGAACATATTTTGATCACATTGGGGAAAAATGAAAGGAGATATATGATAGAAATATATTATTTGATCTTGGTCATAGTGTTGTGTATGGTTTCAATTTTTTTTAGGTCTACTAAGGGAAATACATCCTTCTCACCCCATCATTTCTCTCAAGTATAATCTCCAAGCCAAAGTGGGGATTCATGTGGCATCTCAACACTTAATATATAAGGATAATGTAGGTTTTAACCCTGCACAAATAAGTCATACAAACATATTTTCAATCAAATAAAAAAATATTCAATAGCAAACACACACATTACCACAAATATTTTATCATAGAAAACCAACAAGATATTTTTGAATATATTATATTGTAACAACCCTGGTGAAAAGTTCATGTAATAAAATTTAATAAAGGCAAAATAATACCATGGGTAAGTGACACTTATTTCAAGCTGAATGTTGGGCAAATATATCCTAGTGGGCATCACTGGATGTTTGTTTTTGGCTAAGGAAATTGGCAAAGGCAATAAGAGGCAAAAAAACATTTTTGGCACATTTATTTATGAAAATAAAGGAAATTAGGAGAAAAGGTAGGTGAAAAGTCAAAGGTTTCATGTGGAGGAAATTGAAGGAAAATATTGGAAAATGAAGAAAGTAGAGGCCTCACTCATAAAAAGGCTTTTGAGGATCAGTTGGCAAGCTTGGTCAGTGTAAGCTCTTGGTCAGTTCAAGTTTGGAGCTCTCTCATTATTCTCTCTCTCTCTATCTCACTCTTGGTCACATAGATTTTTCTTGGAGCACTCTAGCTTTGGATCAAGGAAGGAAAAGGAAGCAAAGGGAAAGAAAGGAAAGCAAGGATCAAGGAAGAAGAGGAGGATAAAGTAGCTTCAGTAGGAATACTTGTAGGTAACCTTTTGCATGTGTGATTTCCTAACTGGTTTTAACATGCATGGATTTGCATGTTGGTGTATGGTTCTCTTGTTGTTGGTGGCATGGTTTTTCCTGGTTATGATAGTGGTTTTCAGCCTAGCCTTGCCTTTTTCTAGATGTCATGGTGTTGGGATGTTTATTTTGGCTTTTGAGCTTTGGTTTTTCTGGATGGATTTCGGAATCCGGGGTGGAGGTCATCTCAAGTTTCATTCCCAAAGGCATAGGAATCCCTTGACTGGTTTTGGCAAGATGCACGGTAAAGCCTGAGGGAGAAGTCTCAGTTTAGGGCCTAGTGATCCGGGTTTGGATTGCGTTAATGACTGAGAAACTGGTCTTGGTTTAGGGCCGAGTGATCCGGGATTGGATTGCGGTAAAGTTTGAGAGACAAGGAGATGGAAAATTCCCCAAGGATAGTGATGGATTTTAGATGGCATTCCAAGTTTGGTTCGATTGTGATCGACACACTGGTTTTGGTGTGATCATGGTTTGTTGAAGGTGGAGGTGGTTTAACCTCTGGATTCCCTTAGTTGTTCTTGGATTGGTTGTTATATGATATCTCGCATTCATTCTTGGAATATGGCACGGAGGTGACTAGCTGAAAGAGAGATTTAGTTCAGCCATATCTATGGTCGGGTGGTTTGTGGAAATCCCGAACCTGGTTGGATTTGCCTATGATTAATAAAATCTAAGTTCTCTTAATTTTGCACTAGTTTATATGTGGATTTAATGGCTATCATATCTCTAATATTTATATGGTTTAATGTTGGTAATAAGCATGGTTATGTGGTTGGTTCATGTCATGATTATTTCATGTATTTACTTGTAATTGTTAAATGGATGGATGCAAGACCTAATTTATGATATAATAGTTCAATGGAGAAGGAGTTGATCCTTCTGGTTATGTTTCATAAGTTATTTCAGTCATTTATTATCTGTATTGTATCCTAGACCTGTAGGTTGCATTGATGCCAATTTTTTGACAGAATATCAGTCCCATTTGGGGATGTTCAGGCCTAGTCCTAAGGTTTATTTTGATTTATCAACATTTTTATCATGTATTTCATGGATTCTAAAGGTTGTAGCAAGTTCTGGGTAGAGGTCGGGATTCTTGGCTAGAAAAGTGGCTCAAATCTCAGGGTCCTTGGCACATGTCTATTGAGAAAATTTCACAATCACTGGCACATAGGCTTATGAGAGTGACTTTGAGTTGTTGGACGTTGTCATGCCTATAGCATGAGAGTGAACAAGGGTTAAAAGACTTAAATCATCAATGGGACTCACTAACAGAATTTTTGAGTGGATGACATGTCTCCTGAGGGTGTTGTTGCTGATGTGGATGGGTTGTTGGATATGTTCTCTCAGTTCCATTTCCTTAAGGTCACTAAGGAAGTTGAATCCCTTATAGTAGCCTCTTTGATCACATGTTTACCCCAGCTGGCTAGTTTCTTTGGTGGACCTGGGAGGAGGGGGTGTTATAGAGTGGTATTAGGATGTAGTTGCACTCTCCTAGGTGAAGGTGATCGGTCATGCATGCATGTTAATTGCATGTGTGTCTCTTACACTTACATTCCATGTGATTGTTGCATTGCATCATGTTGATCATGGTTGTAGTAAGGTTGTCATGAGGAGCTTGATGTTGATTTTGTGGAATGTATCGTCAAGAGTATATGACTGGTTACATGATTATATGGAGCTCGATTACATCCTTGTATGTTAGGTTGCATTCATGGTTGTTTGATTACATGTATCAATCCTGTAGGTTGGTTACCAGAATTGATCGCTTATGCAAGACTACATGTGTTCATGTGTATGTGTAGTTGATTAGGAATTGCTTATGCATGTTGATGGTTGCATATGGCAATGTGTACAATGGAGCGATGGTTATTGTCATGCATGAGGTCATGTTTTGTCAAGATGATATGGTCATGCATTGATGACTAGAATCTAGCTAGAATGATGTAAATATGGTTTGGTACTCATGTGTTATATGTCTATGTGCAGTTGTCATGCATGTATGGTCTTGGTTAAAGTTATGGCTGAATAGTAGGTCAAACATGCCTTGTGGAGTCATGGTATGAAATTTAGGTCATCGGGATGATCTTGGTATGTTATGATGCTAATGTGTTGGCTGAGATAGAGAAGGAAATACAAATCATCATAATGAGGTTGCAACATTGGACTTTGGGGTAGAGTAGATCATCATATAGGTATTGTATGTTTGGCATGCAAGTATGTAAGTCAAGGATTGTCATATGCATTAGGTTTATGTACATGTCTTTTGATGTTATGGCTACATTCACGATGGATGTTAGTCGATTAGTGTATTTATATGCACATGTGTTGGATAGTCAAGAATGAAAGTAACCTATGGTTGTATGCATTGTTATTGTTGTTTATATTAGATAACCTGATGATTATGTTATATGTTATTGATGAAGTATCTTATAGGTTAACTTGTTTTTGTTAAATGATAGTTAGCTTGATGATTAGGGTTATAGAATTTATACCTTGATGTTTTATGTATCACGCTAAAATGGATTGGCCTATGTAGATGGTTATGGTTATGACAGTCAGGTATGAGTTGACTTATTGTGTTGC
This sequence comes from Pinus taeda, assembly GCA_000404065.3. Taxonomy (NCBI): domain Eukaryota; kingdom Viridiplantae; phylum Streptophyta; class Pinopsida; order Pinales; family Pinaceae; genus Pinus; species Pinus taeda. The sequence continues at coordinate 173,183 of APFE030402044.1, forward strand.
ATTGTGTTGTACTAATCTAGATCGATCATACATATGTGATTTCTATGCATAAATGATCATTGTTTATGAGTTAGGATGTGAACATTTTAATGATTGTTATGGATAAAATGATCTTAATTATGTTTAAGCTGATGTGTTGAGAAGGTATATCGTGCTAACTAGATTGATTGTGCATACAAGATAGCCTCCCCTGAGATACAGTAAGGTACGAGTTTGTTTATATCATATATTTGGTGCTTGACTGGTTGATTATGTCATCTAGTTGATTTATTTAACATGGTATGTTTACAAATTGGTTGAATGTTTGATGACTTGTATAATATGAGTATGTGTTCAAATGATTTTGTTTTAAAACGATTGTACTAATACATATGTGTTGAGACAGTTGATATGTACTTGAGTATAGTAGGTGGCAGTTGTAGCATTATGTCTAATGACTATGAGTTGACTATGGTCCTTGTAAAGGTTGATTTCAAATTGATAGATATGATTGTCTTGATAGTTGGAACAGGTGGTTAACATGTGTGAGAAGTTGCAAGGGTACATGCTAGCTACTAGTGTGACAAGGTAACACTTGATGTTTTTTAAAACTAACAATTGGGTGATGTGATAGTACATAATAAGACTCAATTCCAGTGGGGTAAAAAGGTAAAGGAAAGGAATTGGGAAAAAATTCTTTTGGCTATGTTTGCATAAAGGAAGTCTTCCTAACCTTGATTTGTCTGAAATTATGTGGATATGTGCTATATTCATGGACATGTAATTGATGGTTATATTAGCTAGTCTCTAGTTATAGGTGGATTTGTCAAGGTAATTAGAGTCCCTTGAGAGATGGCATGGACGTGCTCAACTACAAGGCAATGTGCTTGGTACAACAAAGTAAGGCAATTGGTGTATTGTTATGTTTATTTATGAAATGGCAGTTATTATTTATGGCAATATGATGCAAGGGATTGCATGGCAAAAGAGAATGCCATAAAATCTTGAAGAAGGCACATGTTGAACTTTCCTTGGGAACCATGGGGATTGAGTCATGGTGTCTATGGTTAGTAATTTTCTTTTGGTATTTTGTGATTGTTGTGTTTGATGTGTGATTTTGCATGTGTCTAGTGCATAGTTATGTCACTTTATTGTGGTGTCGTGTTGTTATTGGTTTTCATGGTTTTCTTCTTGTTGTTTCTTGGCTTGCCTTTTATGTTTGGAGTCTTGGGAATTGGTCGGGAAAGAGGAAAGCTAATGGAGATCAGAGAGAGTTGTGTGGTACCCAACAGTGAATGTAAGACTCAGATGAATCTCTGTGAATGAGTAAGCGCAGCGGAAGGTAAGACTATGATAGTTAGTTGGATTGGTTGGGTCCATTATGGTAAACGGATGGTGGCAACACAGACATGAGAAAGGCATTAGGGGAATTTTGAGGTGTAAATGGACCTCCTAAGAAAAATGTACAACCAAAATAATTTTTATAAGAACCAATAGGATTCAAGATGATGATGTCAACCATGGGAGATGATTCACCATTTTTGGAGTAAAAAAGTAAAAATATTAAAAAATAATAAAATAATAAAACTGCTTTTTCAATTCGTATTTTAAACTTATCTCCCTAAGTTTTACTCAAATTTAAAGAGGGAGTACTCATTGGATGTGTTGTAACATGTATTTTGTTGTTTGTTTCATTCATTGTTTCATTCAAAAAATCACTTGAAAAATATTTTGAAAAAAGATAAGGCAAGAGGGAGATGTAATAAGTTGTATATCGGAATCAAAACATAAAAGAAATGAAGGAATATATCAGATTTTACAAAGGGAAACAAGTGTTAAAGCATTAATACTGGACCCAAAATAATTTATGTTGTGTTTTAAAGTTCGGCGAGTCTGCAATGGTTATGGATGGTTGGTTCTGCAAACAAGCATCGATTGCGATTTGCGATTGGGTTTCGGACCCAATATTCTATATGCCATATTTTATAATGATGGCGGGTCCAAAACAACACAAAGAACTTATATTATGTATATGACCCCGCCGATCATGATCTGCGATAAGGGCTGGACCCGAATATATATATATATATATATATACATATATATATATATATATTAAATAACTCCGGTGGGTCCAAAAAGCCTTTATGCAGCTTCCTTTACCGATTGCGATGAGCGATGGGGATTCCGGACCCGATAGTTTATGTGCTATACTTTATAATTTAGCACGTCCGTCTTATCACGGGTTGCAAGGATTTTTATTGATATTCATATATATTTTTGTTTACGTTGTTTTATATGAATTTCTATTATAAAGAATTATAATAGAAAGGTTGAACCTAAAGCATATATATTATATTTTAAAGCCCTAGTGGGTCCGAGATCATCGTATAACACTTTATATATATATATATGACATGTCGATTGCGGGCCGGATCCGATAGTGATATATATTATGTTATATAAGTCTGGTAGGTCCGCAAGGCATGAGGAAAGGCAGTTTTCAAGTTATAAGGCAGGTTTTTGGGTGGAGCAAAAGCGGTAGATGGTTTTTATTGGAATGCACCCGATTTCAATTAGCATTCAACACGTAGCAATCAGGTGGAGAGAGGAAACCGCCCATTTCGGACGAGTATTCCCGAGCTTATGTCCCACCCGAAACCTTTACAGACTATCCGATCTGAAAAGTGTAGATCAATGGTTGGGATGAATCGGCGGAAAAGTATACCTCGAAAATAGTGCTAAAGTGGAAAAAGCATGTTTTATCATATATTTTCTTTATAAAAGGTTTACGATAGAAAAGCACAAATATAAAATATTTATGCATAATTCCAACATTCTCATAGTTATGTGGCCTAAGGATGTATAAATTAAGTTTTACAGGGATTATCGAGCCGATTGCGATTTGCGATGAAAGTCAACGGAGCACTGAACGGGAAGATTTGATAGGTTTATAAAGCAGGATTTACTATTTTGAGTTCTAGATTAACCAGAAGTTCGCGTTAATTTCGCTTTGTATGGTGGATAATCAGGGTTAGAGCTGAAGTTGAAGAGGAAGACAATCTAGTATGTTTCTTGGCATTTTGGCCAATTAGAATACCCATGTAAGCCCAGAATTACACAAACTAAACACATTTCATTACAGCTGAGATGAATTAAGCATCATTAGGGCATTAACAGAGGAATTCCGCAGCAATCAATAAAGCAAGCCAGTAGTTATCATCCCCTTCTGAATTCAATTATGTTCTTGTTATTTCATGTTCTTTAAGGTGTCTTTTACCCTTTGTGAAATTCTGTAATAGTTTTTACTTCATATAGTTAGAAAAACAGTTAGATAGTTTGGGCAGTTTCAGAAATCAACAATTGTTCCACAATGTATAAAAAGAGGAAAATTTACTAAGAAAGGGTTGGAATTTTGGAGAACCCAAAGACTAGGCCACTGTATTCCTAATATCATCGTTTATTAATGAAAGAATCAGAAGTTTCCATGAGTTGTTGCATATAATTTTGTAAGCTTTTCTATCATGTGTCATGTTATGTTTTCTTCTTTTCAAGTATAGTAATGAAGTTGCAAGTCTTTATTTGCTTATGTAGATAAAGTTAAACTTCCTTAAAAGAGTGCTCCTATACTTGAAGTCCTCACTTCCTTTCTATGTTATAGATAATAGTTTCTGTGAATGACCAACATATTGTCTATGATTCAGTTCTCATCACCATAGTTCCTTTAAGTTATAGATAGTAGTTTCTGTGAAAGATCAACATATTATCTTTAACTTCTCCTTCAAACTTTCTTCATTCATCATTTATATTTAGAAACAAATGGCATTCTAAGATGTTCTGTTCATACACGCATTAAGAGTTAAAGACCAAGTTTTCTAGGTCCTTCATTTGAGAACACGACAAATATAAGTGATAGTAAGTAATATTTATTAATGTCTTAAGCATAATTTCCCCACAGCCAGGAAATTGGTTTCTTAAGGAACACAATTAATTGGCGCCGCTACCGGGGAGAGAAGACAAGAATATTTTTCCTTGGGTTTTAATATTTTCCTCTGGTTGTTCAGTGAGAAGGAAATATTTGGTTGTTTTGAATCAGAGTAATAATTTTGGCTTCAAGAAAACCCCATACAAGATCAGACACTTCACAACAGAAGGTTCAAGCTCTTTCAAATCCTGAAAGGCTATTTTCTAAGAGGGTTGGAAGGTTTAAGATTCCAATTACACCAATTCCTACATTGTCTGCATCAGGCAACGATTCACTTGAACATTCATCTGAAAAAGAGTCATCTTTTTCATCATCTTCATTTCAGGAACCTAACTGCCAAGAACAATCTTTAGAATATGTTACTTTTCATTTATCTGTTATAACCATTCAACTTCAACCAATAGCCACATTACCACCTCTGCATACTCCATTTACTTCTAAATCAAGTTCCACATCTATTGGTAATAAAAGTTCAATAAACACGGCAGCACCTGCATTCTTAGCGAATAGGCATGCACCTCTTCAACTACCACAACCTTTTAATCAAATGCCACAGGATTACCTTAAAACTCTTCCACATTTTTTAGGAGAAGATGAACAAACAACAGAGAATCATGTAGTATTATTTTGTAATTTTGCAGAAAGCCTAAAAGTTGAACATTTAGATGTTGTTCTAAGACTCTTTGTTTAGTCCTTGGATGGAGAATCAAGCAAATGGTTCAAAGGACTTCCCAATAATACCATTCCTTCTTGGGAAGAGATGGAATGTGTGTTTATTCAGAGATGGGGAGAAAAAAGAGACCATGGATATTCATTAACAAAGTTTAATGCCATAAAGAAGAATTCTGATGAAACTGTGGCCGAATGTGTCAGAAAATTTAACAAATTGTACAACAGTCTCCCAGCAAAGATTAAGCCTCCTCCTGCTGGTGCAAAAATAACTTTTGCAGGGGCTTTTGAATCAAATTTTGGATTCACATTAAGAAAAGGAAGAGCTCCAACCCTTGATCAAATCCAAACAGACGCTTTAGAGATAGAAGAAAATCTGGTGGCTGCGGAAAAAGCACTAGAAACACAGCCTACCCAAGACAAGGGAAAGGCAAAGATAGAATCCTCTCAAAGTCAATCATTGGAGGATATGTATAATGTAATTAAAACTATGTCAGATAAGTTAAATAGGTTAGAGTTAGAGAATAAGAACTCTCAGAGACAAACATAGTATAATAAGAACTTTAATCCCCAATTCAGAAGACAACCTTTGCAAATCTTGCAAAAGGAAGGAAAAGATCAAAATCAAATTCAAGCACCATTATATATAGAAGTAGGTCTTGGTGAAGAACAACCTGAAGATCAAATTTCTACATTATATGCAGTTGATGAAGATGAACTCGACATCGAAGGAGAAGAGTATGTGTATGATGAAGTAGATGCTATTCATGATGAAAATGAAATTGATGAATATTGGAAAAAATTCTCTGATTTTATGCAGGCTAAACTACATAAGAAATATGACCCGAGATCTAGGAAAAAATCAAGAAATCAAGAAAATGAAAGTGAGCAGCAAGTTTCAACTTCCTCACCAAAGGCGACTCCACAATAATCTCAGCTTGCAAAACAAGTAAATAAAGGAAAGCAGCAGCAAAATGCAAATGGCAAGACACAAATACTTCGAGGTGAGTCTTCTCAAGATCAAACTAGAAAAATTCCTTTGGAGAAACTTGTTTCAATTCCTCCCAAAATTCCAGTCATGAAGAAAGGTGAAGATGAGAATGAAAATTCTGCTAAACAGGGTCACTTGTTTAGTCTTACCAAGGAGTTGGAAAAGGTAAGAATACAAGTTCCCCTTACAGAATTAGCAAAAACACCTACTTATCAAAAGGAGATTGCTGAGTTTATTAATTTAAAAGAAAATGAGAGTGACACTGTAAATCTGCAGGAAGATAAACCAGTAGTGGTTTTTGGTCCACATGTAGAGGAAGTAGATTCTTCAATACCTCCTTTTTATATTTCCCTATTGGTTCATGATTTCCTCCTACATAATTGTATGTTTGATTCGGGAGCTTCACATAATCTTATGCCTTTGTCAGTGATGAAGCAACTAAATCTACAAGTAACCAAACCTTATAGGGATTTGTATTCTTTTGATTCAAACAAGGTCTAGTGTATGGGCGTTATTAAGGATTTGGCAGTGTCACTAGCCCAAATTCCAGTTAGAAGCTTGGTCATGGATGTTGTAGTAGCAGATATTCCTGCTAGATTTGGAATGTTTCTATCTAGGTCCTAGGGGGCTGAATTGGGAGGTGTTTTGAAAATAGATTTTACATATGCTATTATTTCGATTTTTGGTGGGGAGAAGAGGAGATTATACAGAGAAACTAGGGTTGTAAAGACAATTACAAAAAATGAAGCAAGCAATTCACCTCTATATAGTTAGGAGAAGGATGATTTTGCTTGTTTCACACTGCATGATAATGCAAAGCTCGCTGGAGATAATCAGAAGCAGTTTGCTTCAACCAATGTAATTACAAAGCTGCAAACAGAAGAAGTGTGGAAATGTCTCTTTGACAAAGCTTATTCCAAGGAAGGAACAGGTGTTGGTTTTCTTCAAATTGCACCTGGAGGTAATATGTTTCCTTTTTCTTTCAAATTAGAGTTTGAGGCAACTAAAAATGTGGCAGAATATGAGTCCTTGATTATTTCTCTACAAACAGCCAAACAGATGAGAGTCAAGTCAATTTCTTCTTTTGGAGATTCGGAGCTAATTATTAAGTAGATAAAATATCACTGCCAAACAAAGCATCCTAGGCTTTGAGCATACAGAAATGAGGTATGGGATTTGATTGAAAACTTCTTTGAAGCTTTTAACATTCAATTCATTCCAAGAGATGAGAATAGATTGGCAGATTCATTCGTTGTGGCTGCTAGCACTTTCAAGCCTCCTATTAATCCAAGACTAAGATATGAGGTAGAAATGAGACACAGACCTTCTGTTCCTAATAATGTTAAGAACTAGCAATTTTTTTAACATGACCAACACATTAAGGAGTTTCTGACTATGGTTGAAGATTTCCAGGGCACAAAAAATGAGCAGGACGAAGAAGAGACAACAGAAATTGCAGGAGCCAGTGGTTTAAAAGATTCAATAGCAAATTAGAAGATATTTCAATTGAAATATAATATTATGCCAAAGGGACTTGTTCCTCTTAGAAGGATTTTTAATTCCAATGATGTGGCTGTGGACTCAGGGAAAATCTTACAGGATGAACACATTCAGGATCACAACATTGGAACTCAGGAGAATCCCAGGTTAGTCAAATTATATGCTGAAGTTTCGCCTAATTTTCAAGAAAGATATATTAACATTTTCAAGAATTATGTTGATGTCTTTGCATGGTCCTATGAAGATCTCAAAACCTATGATGTAAATATTATTCAGCATAAGATTCCTTTAAAGAAGGGGGTTAAACCCTACAAACAAAATCTTTGGCAGTTAAATCCTCTGCTTCTACCATCAATTGAAAAGGAGGTCAAGAAGTTGCTTGATGCCAAAATCATAGTCCCACTCAGGTATTCTGATTGGATGGCTAATCTAGTACCTGTGAGAAAGAAAAATGGAGAAATAAGGTTGTGTTTGGACTTCAGAAATCTCAACAAGGCTTCTTTGAAAGATAACTATCCATTGCCTAAGATGGATCATGTACTACAAAAGGTAATGCGATCTTTTAGAATGTCAGCGCTCGATGGATTTTCTGGTTATAACCAGATGGCTATGGATAAGGAGGATCAGAAGAAAACATTGTTTACAACCCCTTGGGGAACATTTATGTATGCCAGAATGCCTTTCGGATTGATGAATGTATGTGCTATATTTCAAAGGGCTATGGACATTGCTTTTGTTGGAGATAAATTTGTAGTGATATATTTGGATGATATTACTGTTTTCTCAAAGTCTGATGAAGAACATTTGGTGATCTAAAAATCACCCTTTAGTTACCTCATTTAGTTAATTAATGAATGAAGGTATTAGAGACTCATGTGTTGGTATGTGTCTATGTTATTTTAGGCAATAGATCAATCATATTGCAAAATACACAGACACTGGAAAATGGAAAACAACAGAGAAACACAATAAGCAACTACAAGAACACAACAATTAATAAGGAGTTCACCTTATCCTCCAGGGATACGTCTTCGGTCCAGCTTTCAGTGGTGGCCTTATTTTATTGTGTCTTTAAAACAGAGAATTACAATGAGGAGCTCAATTTGAGTCTCTTAAAACAGAATTGCTTGGCAGGATGGTCCTTGGATTCCCCAAGACACTAGAGTGCACAAACTCTTTTCCTTGCCAGCTCTTGACCTTTCTAGTCTTTAAGGGAAGGAGCCCAATATGGTACTCGATTCCCGATAGATCCCCTCAGGGGTGGCTTGAACCTCTCAAGCTTGCTGGTGCTTGACGCCATCTGTGGTCAGCTCGACCCTTTGTCTTTCTGCTTTTGCTTCACTATCTTTTCTTTGTTTTCTCTATCTTCTTCCTTTTCTTCTCTTCTCTGTCTTCGGTGTCATTTGCTTTGTCTGTTCATGGCATTAAAGCCAATCATTCTCATGATTGCTTGATTCCCCTTGCTCTCCGTCGGATCACCTGCTGTTGTTCGCTCGGAATTCCCTGTCTCTGTGTCATGGTCATCGGCTCATAGGGAGTGGCCACTTGTCCTCTTGCGAACTACGCCAACTCTTCCTCGTCGGTTCGGTTCTTTGGTTATGTCGTGGAATGAATCCTTTGCCACCTTGGTCGTCAAATCCGACCTCAAATACTTGTAGATCTCAGCTTAATCCCCTATCAAATCCGGTTCTTTCATTGGGCACATTCTCATCCGTTAGATCTGGAGCCTACAGATCCAACGTCATTCGCTCATTTCACGTAGTTGACTTGCTCGACCATTAGCATGTGATGAGCGATAGTTTTATCTCTCCTCCGCCTCCCACGCATTGGGCGCTGAGTGGAATCGCTTGTTTTTCTCCAAATACGCTTACTGCCTAAGGGTGCCCCCGGTAAATACCGACAGTTTTCGGAGCGTGGCTCCTGCCTTTAGCCTTTAGCATTTTCCCCACGATTTTCCCAACTCCCATGTGACTGAGCGCTTTGGGGCCTTTCCATTTCGAGGGATTTTGCCCAGCGATGCGCGATTTTGCTAATCGTGCATTATAAACTGCCTCCTTTTCCCAATTCGGGCCTTCCAGGTGCTAGTTTCATGTCCTGTGTAGTCTCCATGGGCCTCGGTCAACGTGCTTTGACCAAGGTCCTCATCGTTCCATGTTGGCTGCTAACTACCACTGTTCAGAGGTTTTTCTGATTGCTCTGTGCTCTTTGAATTCGAAGTTTGCCCCGATCTGATACAGTCATGGAACTTTAATTATTCTTCATGGATCCAATTCAAATCACGACCTTCCCACTAAAAAAGATTTTGGACCACCAAAAGTTGGTTTTCAAGCATCGACTAAGTGAGGGTACTGTTGTCTCACTTGTCCAATTTCAATCTACTTTTCACTCCTCCGCTTTGAACCCTTGAGCCATACTCTGAGGTACTCAACATCTCCTCTGCGCGTCATCCTCACTTTCTTGTCCAGAACTGTGTCTTCCTGTAATTCATTAAGATATTCAGGTAGCAGGTCATCAATAGAAGGCAATTAACTCTGCTCATCGAGATCCTCAATTAGTGAGGGTTCAAACAATCTCAAGCAATCTGCATTCACGACTGAGTAGATGTGCATGTAAGCTAGTAGATCAAGGTGAAAAGCATTTTCACCAATATTCTCAAGTATTTTGAAAGGTCCATACCTGATGGGCTTTAACTTTCTACCTTCACCTTGCATCATGTTCTTGTTGATATACAGCCAGACTTGGTCACCGACTTGGAAACTATGCTCCATCTGATGCTTTTCATGCCTTGCCTTATATTTAGCTTGGCCTTTTTCCATTTGTTTCTGTACTACCTGGTGGATCTCTTGGATTTGTTCAATGAACCTAGTTGCCCTATCCACATCACTGTGTCCCTCAACTGTGGTATCTTTACCAAAGACAAAATCCAAAG